>JABUQX010065516.1:30000-34618 GCA_015478945.1 Trachelipus rathkii | reverse complement strand
CTTTTCTTTTTGTATTATTATTATTATTATCTATTAGTAATATTGACAACCATCACGTAGAGAGAAAACACAACAACCCGCACTACTTACAGATACGAAACTGACCTCTCTTTGTAAATGTGCTGAAATAACTACTTTAGGTCTGAATTTAGGATAATCCTTTTTGTAACCCGGAGCGAATTAAGCCTAATTCTTCCAGGTCAAAGTATATTTCAAACTGACCTTTTTCTGTAAAATGTGGTGCAATAACTATGTTAGCCTAAATTTAGCCTAAATTAGGATGTTTTTGTAGACGGGCTAATTTAATCCTAACACCAGGTCAAAAGGTAATTCCGTATATGACAAAGTGAATCATTGTTATTACTTTATAAATATTTCCGTAACTGAAACATGCTGATCGCGCATCCTTTAAGCAGGTAAAAGGAAATGTTTTCCTTACTGGTGATTGGTAATCCTTATCTCCATATGACCTCGTATGTGATTGGTCGAGAATTATTTTATCGTCTTGAAAATTAACTTTGTTCTTTCAACTTTGTATTTGAGCAGGTGTGTGTTTTATTATCTTTTAGACCAAACTCATTTTTAAAATCATAGTCATTTTAGCTATTAAGCGGTGCACAAGTTATCTGTGTATTAAAAGTGTTTTATATTTACTAAGTGTATATCATATTTATAATAAATACTCACATTGAGGAATAATTATTATTAATTTCACTAGAATAGATAATAATTAATTCACTAGTTCATAAGCTAACTACCAGGGCTCAGCATGAGCCCCACCCGCGCTGGTGCAGGTCAACCCACCCATGGTGCGTCCCGCCGCGTTCCCGCCCGCCGCCGCGGCGCCCGCAGGCGCAATATTTCCGCGCGAATTATTATTTAGAACACACATGTGACAATAATAACACGCACACACACACACGGCACACACAACTAAGAATAAATACCACACACACACACACACACACACACGCACACCTCACTCCTACACATATAACGTGTATAATTTGACAAAACATTTTATTTTTATTTTATTATTATACTAGTGTTATTTACTTCATGCCTATTTGTTATTATTATTTAGAACACACATACAAAAAACACACACGCACACATACACACACACACCACTCACACGCAATACACACTCACTTACACATATAGCGTATAATTATTAAAACATTTTATTTTTATTTTTTATTATTATACTTAGTGTTACTTACTTCATGCCTATTGTGATTATTATTTAGAACACACATGCACACACACTCACACACACACACCCACACACACACACAATAATCTCACACACACACACACACACACACTTTACACACATACGCACTCCACCCACTCGATATTTTGATCCCTCAACTTTGATGCCTCAGCTTTGATGCCCCAACTTTGATGTCTCAGTTTTGATGTCTCAACTTTGATGCCTCAGCTTTTGCCCCCGCTTTGATGCCTCATCAACTTTAATAACTTAGCTTTGGTACCTCAGCTTCTTTAGTGGTTCATCTTTGATGACTCTTCTTTGATGACGTCATCTGATGTACTCAATTCCATATTGATGATTCAGCTTATAAGCAGTTTACACTTACCATAGACACGCGAGCACTTTCATACCTTATACACACATGCCAATTGGCGTTCTATCTGTTACCACATACGCAATATATGTCATGCTAGACACTTACGTTCACCCATAGACATTCTTACACTCACCCACACACACAATATATATATGCTATATATATATATATATATATATATATATATATATATATTATATATATATATATATATATATATATATATTGGTTATATATATATATTTCATTCGCGTGGAATATTGCGCCTGCAGCGCACGCGGGCGGGAACGTGGTGGACGCACCAGCGGTGCGGGGCTGACTGCTCCAGGAAGGCTCATGCTGAGCCCTTGGTGGTTAGGCTTATGAACTAGTGAATTAATTATTATCTATTCTAGTGGAATTTCAATAATTATTCTCAATGTAAGTATTTATTATAAATATGATATACACTTAGTAAAAATAAAACACTTTTAATGCAAATCAGATAACTTGTGCACCGCTCAACAGCTAAAACGACTATGATTTTAAAATGAGTTTGGGTCTAAAAGATAATAAAACACACACACCTGCTCAAATACAAGTTTAAAGAACTAAGTTAATTTTCTTTACAAAAGACGATAAAATAACTCTCGACCAATCACATACGAGGTCATATAGAGATAAGGATTACCCCGACCAATCACAAGTAAGGAAAACATTTCCTTTTACCTGCTTAAAGGATCTTACCAATCCAGCATGTTTGTAGTTGGAAATATATTTTTATAAAAATAATAACAATGATTCTTGTCTATACGGGAATTACCTTTTGACCTTGGTATTAGGATTAAATTAGCCCGTCTACAAAAAGGCTTAATCCTAAATTAGTCTAAATTTAGGGCTCAACGTAGGTTGTTATTGCACCACACATTTTACAGAAAAAGGTCAGTTTGAAATAGTCATATTTTGACCTGAATTAGGCTTAATTCGCTCCGGGTTACAAAAAGGATTATCCTAAATTTAGACCTAAAGTAGTTATTTCAGCACATTTTACCAAAGAGAGGTCAGTTTCGTATCTGTGAGGAGTGCGGGTTTGTTGTGTTTTCTTGTGATGGATTGTCAATGTACATATATAATAATAATAATAAAAGAAAACCCGAATCCATAAAAACTTTGAAATATTTTTAGTTAAGATCATCGAGTGAATAATATGGAAATGTAAGTGAATAATTAAGATGCGCAAATAAAATCCATATAAATGATTTTAATAAAATACATGTTATGTTAAAAGAGAAGAACTCTTATTTTGTTATTTTTGTACTTATTACATGGCTAAAGATGATGTAAAGCAGTAAGTCAATAGAGCAAAACGTGCGTAGCATAGCTTGATGTAGAGGGGTGCTAGGGGCTGGCCTTACTGATTTATTGTTTAAGGTACGTAAAATATATATGTTATTTTAATAAAAATTATAAATTTTTAGTAAAAGTTAGTTTTAAAACTTGATAGTTATAAAAATTTATAAACAAAAAAGTATTAACAGTTAATAATAAATTCTTTGTTCAAAGATAATGATTGATTTATTATAGAAGTTTTAAGAAACTTTGAAATAATTTTAGTTATATTTGAATGAGTAATATAAATGTACGTGTTTAATTAAAACATAAAATGTTTTAATAAATTATACGTTATATGTGTGAGTGTGCGTGGGTGTGTGTGTGTGTGTGTGTGTGTGTGTGTGTAAATCTGTGTGCGAGTGTAAGTAAATCTGTGTGTGTAAGTAAATCTGTGTGAGTGTAAGTAAATCTGTGTGTAAGTAAATCTGTGTGAGTGTAAGGAAATCTGTGTGAGTGTAAGTAAATCTGTGTGTGAGTGTAAGTAAATCTGTGTGTGTGTGTGTGTGTGTATAAGTATCATAGTGAATGTGTGTATAAGTATCATAGTGAATGTGTGTATAAGTGTAAGTGTGTGTGTGTGACCGCATGTGTATAAGTGTAAATGTAAGTGTCTATGGGTAAATGTAAGTGTCATAGTGAATGTGTGTATAAGTGTCATAGTGAATGTGTGTATAAGTGTAAGTGCGTGTGTGTGTCTGTGTGTGTGTGTGTGTGTGTGTTGTGTGTGTGTGTGTGTGTGTGTGTGTGTGCGTGCACGCTCACGTGTGTAGGTGTGTTCTAAATAATAATAACAATAGGCATGAAGTAAATAACACTAAGTATAATAAAAATAATAAAAATAAAATAATAAAAATAATAAAAATAATAATAAAAATAAATAAAAATAATAATAAAAATAAATAAAAAGTATTAAAACAAAATAAAAAACATAATGTTAATAAATATATGAGTTAAAGCAGTAAAGCAGAAAGTTAAAACAGTAAAGCAGAAAGTTAATGAAGCAGTAAAGCAGAAAGTTAAAGGTAAAACATGAGAGTTAAAGCAGTAAGAAAAACATGAGTTAAAGCAGTAAACAGTAAAACAAAAGCATACACCCCCTTTGGTGTTAGGTAACACCTCTATTGATTTACTGATTTACTGCTTTAAGGTATGTAATGTTAATAAATATGTGAGTTAAAACAGTAAAACATATGAGTTAAAGCAGTAAAACATGAGTTAAAGCAGTAAAGCAGAAAGTTAAAACAGTAAAGCAGAAAGTTAAAGCAGTAAAGCAGAAAGTTAAAGCAGTAAAACATGAGTTAAAGCAGTAAAACATGAGTTAAAGCAGTAAAGCAGTAAAAACAAAGCATACTAATCCTTGGTGTTAGGTGAACACTCCTATTGATTTCCATTGATTTACCGCTTTAAGGTATGTAATGTTGATAAATAATATATGAGTTAAAACAGTAAACATATGAGTTAAAGCAGTAAAAACATGTGAGTTAAAGCAGTAAAGGTAAAAACAAGCATACTAATCCCCAGGGTGTTAGAGGTAGCAACCCTCTATTGATTTCTACTGATTTACCGCTTTAAGGTATGTGGATGTTAGAGCCAGTCATGTGCCAAATGCAAAAGACATAAGGGGTTAAAACAGTAAAGCCATATGAGTTAAAGCG
>JABUQX010065516.1:25000-27500 GCA_015478945.1 Trachelipus rathkii | reverse complement strand
CTAATCCTACATGTACAATGAATAAAAGGATTAAAGACAGCGACTTTGTGAAGCTCAGTATAGAGCTTTGGCAAAAGAAAAAAGAAAGAAGCAAGAAAAACTGCTTTGAAAAGTTCCACGTTTATACATATTTTTAAGATCGTCTAAAAAATCAAGTGGACATTCAAGTGCATTAGCTAGCTATAAAGTTCAAGTAATGAAAGAAAATCGATTAAGGATAAATGTGATTATGGAGACAGTGAGACTATGTGGCATACCAATCATTCCATTACGGAAACATTCTGATCCAAGGCGCATATCCCTCAAAACACATGTCCAAAATGATGGCAATTTTCGTAGCCTTTTAAGATATCGGGCCAACGGGGCTGACCTTACTACTCAGGGAACAATTGAAGCATAATACAAAAAACTCGATGTACACAAGCCCAAGAATTCAGAATGCATTAATTAATTCCTTTGGCTGTATTATTAAAAAACGAGACTGTAGAGCAAGTTCGTCAGAGCTCCTTCTGCACAGTTTTAGCTGACGAAACTACATATATATCCCAAGTGGAATAGTTTTCATTGTACCTCATAAATTCTACAAAAACTAAGTCATTCACTATAACAGAGGACTTTCTTTCCTTTGTGCCTGTTTACGTCGTCACTGGTTAAGATTTTGCGAGAGTGCTACAGGAAAAGTTCATGGAGCTCAGCTCGATTTAGCCAATCTGAGAGGCTAGGGCTATTATGGAGTCTCGTCCATGAGAGGAGGTGAATTCAGGGGTGTCCAAGTTATTTTAGAGAAATCCTTCTCAAAGCAATTTACACTTGCTGTGCAAGCCATTGCTTAAATTTGTGCATCTCTGATACATATATAGTTCAGGATGTAAGAAATGCGATGGGTGTAATATCAGAGACATTCACAATTTTTCAAGCCAATGAAAAGGGACCTTAATTTCAGAGCAAAAAAATTAAAGAATTGAATCAAGATTGTGAGAATAAGAGAATGAAAATGTTCTTTGAAAGAAAATGGTGCAGTAGGCATGAAGCTGTGCAACTTTTTAAAGAAATGCTTATACCAATAGTAGGGGTTCTGGAGTATCATTCATTCCAGCTCTATTTGTTTGTATCTTCAAAATTGTTGGAATTGACCTACAATCTTTCAAAATACCTTCAAACTAAAAGCATCGGCCTATGTAGTGCAATTGAACAAGTAAACACTAAAAGAAAAAATATTCATCTTTAAAAGTGAAAATCCTTATTCAGAGTTTCACGAAATGTTCGAATCTTCGCTAGATTGGACTGGCAGCTCATATAAATATCGAAATAACGGTACCAAGAATAGTTGGTCTCCAGGGGCATCGACTCAATCCATCTCCTACAGACCCTTCGACGTACCATCGACTAACAATTTTAAATCATGTTTAGACGATATTTTTTATTTCAGCAGATGAAAGATTTTCAACACACCAGGACACCGTGTAATCTTTTCAATACTTTTTTCCAGCCAACTGTGACGATTTATTTGACAAAGTTCAATAAAAATTTGAATTCTACAGAGACGACTTGATTGATTCCTAAGATGAAGTTTTCCTAGGTGAGGGGGAAATTTGGAGACAAAAGTGAAAAGGATCTCAATAAAAAAAACCTAAGTGCCCTCGTCGGAATAGACGAATGCCCCAAAAACTTCTTCCCAAATATAAACATACTGTTAAAAATACTTGTTGTACTTCCTGTTTCTGCAGCTTCAATTTACAAAAGGACCAGTATAAACAATCAGAAGCTGCAAAGAACAAAATCAAAGAGTTCGCCTCAAAGGTAGATATCTTTGATATCGCCCATCAAGATGCCTTGGCCATGATGAAATCAGAAGAAGACAAGGAGTTTCTTTTGAAACAAAGGGAAAAGAGTCGGCCAGGCTCTATGCTTGGAGTTGATCTGAAGTTAGTTCGAGCTGAAGAAAGAAAACTACAAAAAGAACTTGCCAAAATGAACGAGCAAATTCAAGCGGAATGTTTATTCGACATAGGTAAGATTCTTTTATATTTGCTTGAATATTGATATTTTGCTAGGTACGTTTACGTCCCCTGGTTCTATTGTTTAGTTTTTACAAAAGCACCAACAAAACAAGATAAGCCACGTAACTTAACTATTATCATAATTAATTTGGTCCTTTTCTTTCTCTTCTTTTGTTCATAGAGACTGATGATGAAGAAGATGAGGACAGTGATGAAGAGGAAAACACATGCGATGAAGATATCGAGGATGTGCTGCCAATGGACGTTTGTACTTCTCAAGAAACCGAGGAACTTTCTGGACCCATCTCATAGCAAAAGGATGAAGCGTGGCGTTAGGGAAATTTTAACCATGAAACTATCTCTGTTGTTGGATCGGTGTAAGGTATCTGACAGAAATGCCACACGAATACTCATAGCTACCATAGAAGCACTTGGGGAGAATCCTGAGGAGTTCAAAGTGTCAAAAACCACCATCCATGAAAGGCGAAAAGTATTCAGAG
>JABUQX010065516.1:0-17500 GCA_015478945.1 Trachelipus rathkii | reverse complement strand
ATAGTTAAGTGTCATACCGACCTATTGTGCATTATTTTGTGATTACGAAAAAACAAAATGGCGGAGAAACCAATTTCGGAGATCGGAGATAACGGTGCTGCTGACGAAGAGAGAGATGAAGAGAATCTCGGAGTGAATGGAGGGAGGGGCTTTAAAAGGGGTGGAAAACAACGATGAACAAAGAGATGCATGGGACTTGCTGACGAAGAGGATAGATGATGGAAATCTCGAGAGAATTGAGGTTGGTAATGATGAAGGTCATTTTTCGGATCAGGCCAAATGGAGGGGGGGCGGAGATGAAACGCCCATAACCCAAGAAGGAGGACACGCTCCCCCAGGGACTTCCCCCATCCTAACTCCTGTGAACCCAAGGGCCAGTCAGAACCCCGACACAGCTCTTCTTAGCCAAGCATCCCAGATAGTAAGGGAGGGACCCCCTCCCCCACAGGTCAAAACGCCACCATACATGCAAAAAGCGGTTGCACTGGACAATACATTGAATCTACAACTCAAGCCTGCTACTGCTGACACTGCCGTTAGAAAGAAACCTCGCAGAAATTGGGGTGGATTCGAACCACACAACCTCAATGAAAGCAAGTGGGAAGGTGCAGAAATACCGAACACCTCCCCATGGGGACCTGACGGGCCCCCACCGATCCAGCACCAAGCAATAGGATCGGCCCAAACCCCTGCTGGGCCTAACAACGCTCAACAACAAACAAGCGTCCTCACAGGAGGAGTTATGGGAGGAAACACCAACGAAGGTGCCCCAGCAGGACAGAACAACTCAAATTATGGGTTCTTACCAACGGGGACGATGCCCCCACCTCCCTATTATACCGGCATGCCACCTGGGAACTACAACATGCCTAACCCACCATATCCCATGCCTAACCCACCATATCCTTATCCTGGGACATGGCAAGGTTACCCTTATATGCCTCCACAACCATTAGTCCCTTATTATCCGACTAATTTGTTTAACACCGCTTTTCCCACGATTCCAGAGAATTTGAAATTATTTGGCAAACATCTGAAAACCAGAACATGGAAGGGTATCTTGTACCCAGACTTCGTCACCTCTTTGAATGAAAAGCTAGATGCTTTAGGCCCACTAACTGAAAGTCAAAAGATCACTTTTGCCAAGTCTGCTATATCCTCAGACCAAAACAGCGAGGCTAGGAAATACATTCTGAGAGAAAATAGTTTTTCCAAATTCACTAAATTGGCAGATTTTCTCACCCAGTTAAAGACTTATCTACAGCCGGAGGAAAAGAAAACGATTTTCGAGCTCTGGTTGGACTTCTTGGAATATAGAAGAGAGAGAGACTCAATCTTTACTGATTTTGTGTTAGAGTTGAAAGAACGGCTATATAAATACCAGAGCCGCCTCCACGATTTAGATGATAAGGCAATGTTCAATTCAAGGCAGATAAACATCTTGGTTACTGGGAAGATCATTCAGAACGTGAATGAAAGGAAAGATGGAGAGAGATTACGAGAGAAGATCCTTAGGGTATTTGATACTGAGATGAGCTTAAATGAATTGATAGAAAAGTTATCTCAAATTTCCAATGGAGCATTATTGAAAGATGAGTATAGAAGGCCAAATGAAGGCCGCACTACTAAGGTGTTTTGGGCCAAAGGAGAATCGGGAGGGAGACAGGGGGTTGGAGTTAATAATTCATACAGGGAACCAATGAAGCCAAGGTATGAGGAGAAGGGAAGAGAGGAGGCGAGACCCGATTACACTCCTCAAAGGAGGGGAGAGGAGGTGAAACCCAGCTATACTCCTCAAAGGAGGAGGGATGAGGTGAAGTTGAGTAATACTTTTCAAAGGAAAAGAGAAGAGTTGAAGACAGGGTATGCCACACCGAAGTTTAAGGGCTTCCTAAAGAAGATGTCCGCCCAGGAGTTAAGAGAACATCCTGTGTGCTTCTTTTGTGAGACGGTGGGTCACTCGTCCCAAGCTTGCCGCTGGGAATGGCCGTACTGCCGGGAATGCATGGCATACCACCGAAGGGGGTCACAGCCTAAGTGTAGAGGAGCACCGCCCTGGAGGCCTACCCCAGAAACCCCGCTGATGTTCACTCCATACAACAGCAAGTTTGATATGGAAAAAGGGATAAGAGCGGAAAAGCCCGAGTCTTACAACCCAGGCCAGCGAGGGCCCAGGACCTTCTCCAAGAAGAAGAAAGGGTCCAAGCCCCCGGATGGGAAGGTAAAGACCAACGCGAGAGTGTATATGGCTGAGAGCCAGCCGAGAGATTTCGAGGTGAATGAAGAAGTGGAGTATGATGATAGGATGTATGAAGAAGAACTTTCTCATCCTCAGGGTAGGATAGAGAATGAAAATTTTTAGAATCGGGCAAAGAGAAGAAACGTGTGAAAAAAAAGTTTAAAGATAGAGAGAAAAGATGGGAAGCTAGGCGAAATAAACAGGAAGGAAAAGAAGTCGTGCAGCAACCTTTTAGACTGGGACGACACTTTTACACCAATATCTACCTTGCTCCATCTTTAAGTAGTAGGCAGACGAAGACCAAAGTTTTGGTTGACACAGGATCTAGTGTCAGTATCGTCACCGCCCGGCGGCTCAAACAATTGGAAAAGGAGGGAAACTTTAAAGCAATCCTCCGTAAGACCGATTTAGTAGTACAGGGGGTGAACAGTAAGCCAACGGTCTTAAAAGGAGAAATACAACTATACCTTCGCCTACATAAAAAGCATTACCTCACTACATTCCAAGTGAGTGATAACGATGGAGAGAATAGTTGGGATATTCTTTTGGGTAGCAATGTTTTGTCTAACATTCCCATAACTTTGAACTTCTTTTCTGCACAGATGTCTATCAAGGAGGATAGAGAGGTAGACATTCCGATCTTTGCCGATCCACTCGGAATTTATTTGGTTAGAGAAGTTTCTGGAGGGAATCTTAGAGTAATAAGGGACCTCAAGAAAAAGGAGGAGCAGTTGCCCCCGGCCCGAGGGTCGAGAGGGGGGGGAACAAAGGATTCGAACCAAATTTTCGCTAAACCAACCGCACGTGCTGCGGATAAGCATCTTTTTCCTAAAGGGACCGCCTTGCCAGCTAAAAGCGCACGCAACGCGGATCAGCATCTTTTTCGTAGGGAGGCCGCCTTGCCAGTTAATAACGTACGCAACGCGGGTAAGCATCTTTCTCATAGGGAGGCCGCCAGGCCAGTTAGAAACGTAAACGCCGCGGATGAACCTCGCTCCTATAGGAAGGTCGATTTGTCTATGTCCCAAGGGGGGAAGACAACCTCTTCAGTTCAGACTTCGAAGAAGCTGCCAGTGCCTACACAGAGGAAAAAAGACAGGGAAACTGCCTTGAAAGGAGAAGCTCAAGGGGAGCCAGACAAGATGAAAAGGGACCAAGTGGGCTACCGGAACCCACCCCTCACTCATCGCAGCGCTGATTCCCGAGGGGCCAGACCCAGACTCAAGCACACCCCCTCAGCTATGGAAGAAAATTTGGGCCAATCCGAAGATTTGGAAATTTTGGAGAGCAATGACCATGGAGAAGATGGTCATTTGATGATCGATGAGGAAATTAAGATAAATTTAAAGGTAATTGAGAAGACTGTTTTTTGCCTAGTCAATCATGCGGATACCTAAAACTCCGACCTGAAACTCAAGATGATTTTGAGCTGGAGCGGAAGTGTTTAATGACACCAGCTTTCACCATGGGACCCCTGTATGTGGCAAATACAATTAGCCCAGTGAGGGATAACACGGTTATCCTCAGTTATATCAATTTGAGTGACCAATTGATTAGCCTGCACAAAGGTGCGACCATAGGAGAAGGGTATCCGATTAATTAGCGAACAAGATCAGGAGAGGCACATACGTAAGAGACAACCAGAGAACAGTTTTTCGTCTTAATGTAGCCACCTGCTCAAAAGTCCACGAAGGACAGAGTTAGTTAAGGAGGGTGTACAAAGAAATCATAGAAGAGAAGATGTCAAAAGAGGATGCAGAGAATTGTCTTCTCGAAAATCAGGAGCACATGGAGGAATTGCTAGAGCTCCTCATGGACTACCATGATGTATTGGCACTAGATGATGATGCTGTCCCAGTCTGTCCACTTCAGAAATTTAAGATTGAGCTGCTACCCGATGCCCCTAAAGTAATCTTTCGAAAACAGTACAGATTGCCACATCGGTACTTGCAGGACATCGATGATTTCACCGATTCCGCACTGAAGAAGGGTTACATCAAAGCAGGGTACAGCCCCCACTCGTCACCGTTACTCGTGGTGGCCAAAAAGAACAGTCCGAAACCAAGGGTGTGTCTGGATTACAGGTACCTCAACTCCCATAGCGTTCAGGACGTGTTCCCTCTGCCTTCTATCGACGAGATTTTCACATCCCTAGGGGGTAACACGGTATTTACATCCGTAGATTTACTGGATGCATACAACGCTTTGGAAATAGAGGAAGGGACGCAAAAGTTGATGGCATTTAGGACGAGGAAGGGCCTCTGGTGTCCCACTCGCTTGATGTTCGGACATAAGAATGCTCCTAGCATTTATGCCCGCACGATGACCATGGCCTTGAACCACCTCTTAGGACCAGTCGCCCAAGTCTATCTAGACGACGTTTTGATCCTGGGCAGGAACGTGGAGGAACACTTTGAAAATTTGAGGAAAGTACTCACTGCTTTCAGAGAAAATAAGCTGAGAATAAAATTATCCAAGTGTAGTTTCCTACAATCAGCCGTTCTGTACCTGGGATTCAAGATAGGAAGAGATGGAATTAGCCCAGATCCGGCCAAGGTAGAAACAATGAAGAGTTTCGTCCCTCCTACAAATGTGAAGGAGACACAGAGCTTGCTCGGTTTCTTCTCTTATTTTCGCTTCCTCATAAAGGACTTTGCCGCAGTAGCACAACCTTTGTACGATCTGATAAAGAAAAATGTTCCTTTCCTTTGGACGAAAAAACAACAACAAGCTTTCGACACTTGGAAAGAGAAACTAGTGCAGCCACACTAACTTTCCTGAGATTACAGCAAATAATTCTCTAATACAGGACGCCAGTAATACGGAATAGGAGGAGTGTGTACAACTGACAGATGAAAGGGAAATAGAACGCCCTTAATCTTCGTGTCCGCGAGACACTCAGGGGCAGTGAGTTGAATTATGATACGATCGAAAAGGAATGTTTAGCCGTGGTGTTCTGCTTGCAGAAGTTTAAGAACACCATCTTCGGCTATAAGGTCACTATCATCACCGACAACCAACCTCTCTGCTTTATTTTCCGAAATAAACAGCAGACCGGCCGTTTAGCTCGATGGAATCTCTTAGTAAACAGTTTCTCGCCTACCATAGTGTATAAGAAAGGAAAGAACAATGTTGCCCCAGACTATCTGAGTAGGCATCCGGCATCTAATGTGTTCCTGGTCAAAGAAAAAGCGAAAACAGAGAGAACAGAGAAAGCAGAGAGAGCAGAAACAACAGAAAAGTTCCCGCGAATCGATTTCGCGTTGAGCCGGGAAAATTTCATCAAAGAACAACAGAAATGTCCCCGTGTAGGAAAATTGGTAAAATGGGCCGAAGAGAATCCCAATACACACCCACACATCTTAATAAAAGGCATCTTACATTACGCTGTGGAAGCAAAACCTTATCTTGTACATGTTCCAGATAGTATGATTTACAGTGTGATAGACCAGTGCCACGCTTCACTAGCTGGTGGACACGGTGGTCAGCAAAGAACTGAAAAGAGAGTAGCGGAGAAATACCATTTCCCTGGTGTTCAAAAGTTAGTTAAGGAATACTGCAGTCAATGTGTGTCGTGCGCCAGAACAAAGGGTCCTAGACCCCCTGTCGCAGAGATTAATAGATGGCCGCTGCCGTACACACCTTTCTCACGCGTTCATGTTGACAGTATTGGAAAATTGCCATCTTGTACAGGATCAGGAGCCAAATACATCTTAGTATTTCGCGACGTTTTGACGCGATATGTCGAATTAGTGCCTTGTAAGACGAGAACGAGCGAAGAATGTGCCAGAGCACTACAAGAGAGGGTCATATGTAGACATAGTGCCCCTCAACTGCTTGTCTCTGATAATGCCTTGGAATTTACGAGCCAGGTGTTTAAGGACCTATGTAAGGCGTGGAGGATAAAGAAGATCGAAATTATGCCTTACAAAGCATCTCAAAATGGTGTTGTAGAAAGAATAAATGCAGATATTGAATCTTTCTTGCGACATTACGTGAATGCAAACCACCGAGATTGGGATAAATACCTGAGCTTTGCCCAAATCGCTATCAATTCCGCGTATAATCGATCTATAGGGTCTTCTCCCCATTTCCTTTTACATGGCTACATAAAAAGGCTCCCTTACGAGATGCCTGATTATGTATCACCCTTTGTGAATAAGTCCGAGAAGATGAGATTCATTTCGGACGAAGTAGATACGATAGTAGAGAGGATCGATTATATAAGAGATTTGGCAAGAGAGAAGTTAGAAGCGGAAACCACAAAAACTTTGGAGCAACAACATAAAAGGGCCAAACAAAGAGAGTTCAAAATAGGAGATTACGTCTTCGTCAGAGCAGTCAAACCGCCCCATCAAAGTTCGAAGCTATGTCCCAAGTTTGACGGGCCATATATTGTCCGATGTTTAAGAGGACCTAACAAGTTGATGGTGTGTTGTTTACATTCAGGCCAAGCCTTCCCTGTCCATGTAGACAACGTTAAGGTGGTCCCAGCAGAAAAGTTCACTGAGTCACACTTTGACTTTATGAACGATGAAGTTTGGAACCCCCACGCAGTGGAAGAAATGTTAAGCTCCAAAGAACAAAAAAGGGAAAGAATTGAGGAAAGACAACAGAGAAGAGACCCAGGAGTCCCTTCTGAGAAAGAAGAAGAAGAAGAGGAGGAAGAAGACGACGGAGCAGAAGAAGACGAAGAAGCAGAAGAAGAGGAATACGAAGAAATAGAAGAAGTAGATGAAGTGGAAGAAATTTCTCCTCCCACAGATCAAATGTCTTCCCCATATTCTTTCCAAATTCCCATGACGCCACAAATTCAGTCCGGACACAGCTACTTTCCAATCCCCCATCCACCACAATCTCAGCAAGGACATTACAACTCTTACTCTATCCCCCCACTCAGCCGGTGCCGAGTAGTACGAATTCTTGGAGCCATCCAACTCCCGTGCAACAACCGACCCCAGTGGAACCCGTAAGAGAAAGTAAACCTGTGGAAGAAAGAAGATTTAGCAATGAGATTGTAGAAAGAAGAAGGTACAGCGATGTAGTCGTCGGAAGAGCTCGTCCAGACGTTGAATTTAAGTGTTCCACTCCAAAGATTGACTTCCCAAAAACTCCATCCAACACTGCGGTGCGGAGAAAGGAGTTTAGACCATCTTTATCCCCTATTCAACAAGAGATTTCCCTAGAAAACCCTGTCCAAGAAATTTCTCAGGAGCCACCAGCACACGAAGGTGAGGTGTATGGAGCCTATGGTGGAGCCCCTCCAAGAACAAATTCCCCAGTGAAATCTCCAACTTCCCCAGTAAAAGATGGCCACTACCCCATTCCCCCGGTCGTAGATTCATCTCCTAAGGATTTCATCCCAGATAACAGAAAACAGGACCCCTCTTACAGGCCCCATAATCTGTTCACTGGCCCTAGAGATTCTACACCCCGAGTTACCCGAAGTCAAACAAGGATGAAGGAACAAGCTTTACAGCAACAGCCCGAGGCAAGTGACAACACGGAGACTACAGCGAAGACTCCTGTCCAGCCTCCACCTGTCGAATTGGATTTGAACACCACAGTCCGTGGAGGAAAAACTTGGTATTTGCCTCCTGGTTACTAGTTCGTCCCAATTCTGTATATACTTCTGTATATTCCTAGATTTAAGAGAAAATTCTTTAGTTTGTAGAATGGATTCTTCTTATTCTTCTAGTCTAAGAAGGATACTCTTAATTTTAAGACCTTGATAAAAGTACATTTCGCTTCGCGTTTGTACTAAATTTTTTTTTTTCTCTAGTTAAGAAATACTTAGTGGATTAGGAAAAACCTTAGACTGGATTAGACAACGATCGTTATAATTTTAAGAAAATTAGCTTGGATTAGTATACATTCCTTACATTTTAAGAAATTAGTCGGGATTAATACTTATTCATAGGATATCTAATCTTAGAATTTAGATGTAGATTCGATAAATCTTAGGATAGATTAATTCAGTTCTAGTTTTACTCATTTTTATATATAAAGAAACCTTTTAAAAATATGTTTCACTCTCAGAACAAGGGGGGGGACAGCAATTTTTAATACAAAAAAAATAAAATACAAAATAGAAAATCCAAAAAACTTTTCTATTTAAGAAAACAAAAAAAATAAGTAACGAGTAAGTAAGTAATAAAAACTAATTTAGTAATTAAACAACTAATAAGAATTAAAGTAAGTAAGTAAGTAACTAAATACTAAATAGTATATAAAATTAAGTCTAAAGAACTCTTACATTTAGATTAGATTTTAATTCTACTAACTCGATTATAGTTAAGAAACTAGTTAGGTTAGGTAATAAGACGCGAACGCTTTAACTAACCAATTAATTTTAAACAATTATTAGACATAATTAGGCGACCTTTAAATATATCAAAACCAAGAAAAGTATAAAGTATAAATATTTCAGAAATGAATTTCGGAATACCAGTTTTGTTGCTACTCATCATCGTATCAACATGCCAAAGCAACCTCATAAATGAAAAAGAAGAAACGAAGATTCTACCTGGTTTAGTTCTATATCGTACAGGAGAAGTCAACTTCATAGAAGGATACCTCGATCTAGTTATTTCCTTAGAATGTCCTTCAGACATCAAAGAAACTATCATCAAGACGACTAAACTAGTAACCAACGTCAAAGAATCATTTCTACCATCGTTCGAGACCACGTTTCTAAATGTTTCAACACATCAAAGGGCTCACCAATGGGAATTTAAACTTATGACCATTCGAGTAAAAGTGTTAGCCCAGAAACTGAACGAAGTAAGTGAACTACCTTGGATCTCTGCAAGATCAAAAAGGAAGCGAGCCGCTTTTGAATTTGGAGGAGACGTCCTCAACATTCTTTTTGGCACCGCTACCGATAAACAGGTAAAACTACTTCGAAAGAAGATCAACATTTTAGGTAATTATGCCTCTACCTCAAATTTATTAATTACTGAATTAAAGGAACAACTGAAAGCGAATACTCGTACTTTAATAAATTTCAGGGATAGCTTACAAAAATTGATAGAGTTTCAGAATAGTCTAGGTGCTACGCACAACATAATAAACCAATTGGGAAGTATCAGGGCGTTAATAAATTTAATTGAACAAACCGTTCATAACATCCACCAAATCCACCAATTAGTGATAAATTCACTCCAACTCGCTAAAAACAAAATCACCAACTCACAACTTTTTTCTCCCATCTTCCTATTGCCTTTCATACTAGAAATGAACAAAGAGACTAAACTTCACACCGTCATTCCTCTAGAAACAAAAACTTATCAAACTTTTCTAACCTATTCTTGGACTATCCAATCTGCAACTAGCCCCTATGAACTAATCACCTTAATTCCTTTTATCTCAATAGAGAAATTCGTTTCCTACAAACTAATACCTTTTCCTACCCACCTTCCTTTAAATAAATCACTAGTTCGAGTCATGTACAACGACCCAAATAGTTACTTCTTTGTAAATTACGGTAATCGGAAGTACACTTACCTTAAAGAATCAGCCCATGATCTTTGTAGACATTTAGGCCAACTAGCAGTTTGCCCCCAGTCCCAAGTGTTTGCTTCCATTGATGATCAGTCTTGTTTACTATCTTTAATCTTGAATTTCACTAATGACTTTTCACACTGCCCTATCGCAGAATATAAGTCTATAGAACCTTATACTGTCGCTTTAGGACACTTCACCCTGATTTCTTTTTCAGAAAAAACTAGGGCTTCGATTGCATGTGAGAAACCCAATTCTATCCAGCATGTCTATGACTATGTCTTTACTATTCCTCACGGATGTGCTTTCATCTCTTCTAAGTTTCAGTTTAAGAATCCTATTCACCTTGAAAAGAACATAACCCTCTCTTCCTTAATTTCTTACTCTGATCACGTTTTATTCAACTTCTTATCTCACGTTGCTTTACCTAACATTTCTTCTGTCTTGTTCCCTAAATTTCAAACCTTAAAAGAAATTCATTGGAATCAAAGACTAGATCAATTAAATCAAACAATGCACCCTTTTACACCGTATTTTCCCCAAATAAAATTCATTCCATACATTGGAGGAGGAACTTCTGGCACGATCTTTTTCCTCATAGTTCTTGTCATTGCATATTTCGTTTGGACTAAAAGAGTATTTCTTTGCAATATGTGCCTGCCCAAAGCACCCATTCAAACTGAAAGCATCCCGCTTCAGGCCATCCCAACATCTAACGTACGTATCCAACTAGCACCTGAAGATGCTCCCTCAAATAACCTGGTTCAGATAAGATCTCGACCCAGCTCCCCAACTCCTGTCCAACGTTTGTCTTTACTTCCAAGACCTCCTATGCCTCTTCCTAACACTCGAGCTATTACTTCCTCTGAAAATCAAGCGACTTATTCGAATTAACAAATCAATCCTAAAGTAATGATTTTTTCCCGGGGAGGGGACCTTTGTAGTACGTATTGTACTTTTAATTCGAAATGTATTCCATCCTTTTAATTAGAATTCCTTCATTTTAAATTCAAAAATACGTTCTTAAACGTTTTCCGTGAAATCAAAATCGATCGAAATAGGTCGCTTAGAAACAAAGGCTTCCCGCCTTTCTCTTGCTCGTAAAGACGACGCAATAGAATTCCTGTATAGGTTTGTATTGCCTGCATTGGAGGGTTGACTCATTTGCAATCCTACAAGGGCGTCTCAGTCGCTGCTTGCTTGGTAAACTGAATAGGTTGAAAGTGAAAACGCTTGTGTGAGAATATGGTTCTTTTCACCTCTCTACTGTCATTATATATATATATATATATATATATATATATATATATATATATATATATATATATATATATATATATATATATATATATATATATATATCAAATATTCCTGTTGTGATTGATCCGGTTTACCTAGCTGGAAATTAATAAAATATGGTGAATCAGAGATCGACCCCACTCACCAATATATATATATATATATATATATATATATATATATATATATATATATATATATATATATATATATATATATATATATATATATTATATACTTAAAAGAATGTAATTGTGTTAATAATCACATTCTTCCGGTATGCTTATAATTATACTTTACAGAGTGATAAACTTTTTATATATTAAATAAAAGAGTCAGCTCCATAATCAAAGCGAAGCTAAAACGTTTATCATTATGGCATTTGTATCTGACCTATAAGAGGTATGTGTAAAATGTGAATATTCTTTTCAGTGTATCATTAATATGTATCTTTCTAATTAACCATTATGTAATTATTAAATGAAACATGAAAATATGAAATATGATTCTCTTATATAATTAGGTGGAATAAGCCATCATGTAAAATATGTTCTAAGTATTATTTTATGTTTATGAATGCTAATCATGCACCCACATGCTTTCCAAGCAAATATGTATTTCATTAGTAATTATTAATACCTTCATTTTAATTTCAGCAATGATATTTTATTGTGTACTTTTATTATCAAAAGTTTATTATCTTTTAGGTGTTTTTATATGGATCTTATTTTGTGAATTGAGCTTGTCTGTTAAAAGTCCCACATTGGGCGAAAATAAAGTATTACTAGAAGACTTGCTTAACTGCCCTTCTAGCCATAGATAGTAATAAGGAATCAAGAATACATTACTATATATATATATATATATATATATATATATATATATATATATATATATATATATATATATATATATATATATATATATATATATACAATAACAATAATAAAAATAAAATACAATTATATATATATATATATATATATATATAAATATATATATATATATATATATATATATAATGTGCTTACCTAGAGGATCTGGATGGGGATCGAACATGGGCTCTTCATTTTGTGACTATGTCATTCTACCATATATATTACCTTTGTTGTCCCCCACTCCCCTCCTACAAGATGCAGGCATCTAAGATATTTTGCCACCAAAGCAGGCCATTAAAGCAAACGTATCAAAGTTGCATCTGATGTCTGTCAGTCATAGCAGTCTACTAAGAAATGTTTTGTGTTGTCATTGCCTGTCTAGGAGTGGAGGACATCTGTGACAGTGGGGGGTACGATGCTTTATTAATTTTGAATTTGTATTCTTGAAGGGAAGGATGGTGCCCAGAGCAGAGACGTGGCAGCATTACTCAGGTTTGACGGTTCAAAGTTTTTCTGTTGGGGATATTTTGGGTAGACTTGCTTGATGTATGTTTATTTTGATATGCGAAGATCGTTCTTTGAGTTAATTGAGTATGGAGGTATTTAAAAATGGAGAAGTATCTGGATGTGGGGGATGTGAGTGGAGTGGAAAAAAGGCAGCCTGTTATTATCCTGAGAGCTTTATTTTACACAGTTTCTAATTTCTGAATATTGGATTAAGATATTGTGGGTGCCCAGGTGTTTGATACATAATTTGGAAAGGGTGGAGAGGTATTATCTGAATACTATTGTGAAGGTTTCTTTACGATGGCCAAAGTTTGTTGCAGTTAATGTTTTCACTGCATTTAATTTACAACGTGACTCTGGAAGTGATAAAGTTACTATGAGGGATGCAGTGTCATCGTGTATGGTAGTCAACCTTAGGATGATTCGGTTGTTTATTGAGAGGGAATCTATTTGTTTGAAAAGAAAAATTGTTGGGTGATCATTTGATTGTATCTTCTGTCTAGGGTGAAATGGTAATAGTAGATTTTTGAGATGATGAGGTATCTCATTTGTTTCTAGTCATGTTTATATATTGTAGTTCTCTGCATGCTGTATTTATGGAGAGGTTTTGAGCTGTGATTGTTAGATCATCTGCATAGCTATTAATTTTTATAGAAGAGGAAGTTAGATGGGGAAGGTCATGCATAAAAAGGTTGAAGAGTGAAGGTGAAAAAATGGCTCCCTGTGGGACTCCATTATATAATTTGTTTAAATGGGAAGTGTTGTCCTTAGATGACTGAAACTCTACAACCAGATACGAAATTTGCTTTTTTTTTTTTTTTTTTTTTTTGGACTTTGATGGTTATGTCTGTTTAATCCTCTGTTTATAAAAAGGTGTCAGGGACTGTATCAAATGCCTTGTTGATGTCTATTGCTACAAGGAGAATGCGAGAGGGGAGTTTGGTTAAACCCAGTAAGAATGTGTTAGATGGGTTAGGAGTGGTAGTAGAGTGTTTTTGTCTAAATCCATGTTGTGAGTCAGATAGGGGGGTAATGTGGGAAATTCCATTTAAGATTATTTTTTAAAATACTTTGAATATTGTGGAGAGTAATGAAATAGGTCTATACGAAGCAGAGTTATTGAGGGGTTTGTTTGGTTAAGAGATTATGGTAACTTATTGTTAAATGTTACTATGTTAATGTAAATAACTGATATGTTAGAGATATGTTGAAAAAGTGTGAATGGGTTGCGTTCTGTATGCAATGTTAGTTACTATATTGTTTAGTATGAAACTTTGTTAATGTTAAATGTTTATTCGTGTTTAAGATGTATTAGGTTGTGGTTGTACATTATATTTAGTGATCGGATGATTATGAAATTTTGCGATGACGATGCCGATGCCGATGACGATGACGATTATTTGAAAAAATATATTTAAAAAAAAATTTCCTCTCTCTCTCTCTCTCTATATATATATATATATATATATATATATATATATATATATATATATATATATATATATATATATATATATATATATATATATATATATATAGTATCTATATATATATATTATATATATATAAGGCTGTAGACAGGGGGTCAGGGGTTCAACCCTCCAAAATTATTTAAGCGATCAAAATTTTTGATTCCTTAAGTCTCTTAATTTTAATAATAATAATAATAATAATAATAATAATAATAATAATAATAATAATAATAATAATAATAATAATAATAATAATTAATGAATATGAAAATTGAAAAGTATTTATTAATGGAAATGAGGAGACATGTTTGTGGTCCGTAACGATTTCTTAGGTCAGTGGCTGTTCTTTATATATGTATAAAATATTTATACCAGGGACTTAAATGTAAGGTTTCCAAGTTTGCAGATGATAGCAAATTGGCAACCTCAGTTAGGAATAATGATGGATGTATAAATATTTAAAAGATAAGGAGGGAGCTGTAATCGTTGATGGGACTAGCAAGTTCATTCCTTCTTCAACTAAGTCTTTCTCTCCTCATTAACCATGGTTCGATCGTGCTTGTTCTCTGGCCATTCAGGCTAGAGACAGTGCGTATCGGGGGTGGAAAAATTCTCGTTCTCCAATTACTCTCGCCAATTTTCATTCAGCTAGAAATCGTTGCAGGGATACTCTTCGACGAGCAAAGCGGGCTTTCATCAAATGAAAGTGCGCTAACTTCCTTGGTTCTCCTACTGACAAATCTTTCTGGCCTCTTGCCAAAAACATCTCTAGCAACTTCTGTAAATCTCCCTTTCCTCTGATGGTTCTGTTGTTAATTCTCCAACTGAAAAGGCCATTCTCTTCGGCCTCCTATTTTCCACTAACTCAACCCTAGACGATTCTGGCATTTCTCTTCCTCCTCCTTCTCCTCTCAGGTGTCCTATGTCTTTGCCTGTGATTACATTTGATCGGGTGCATGGGGCCCCTGAAATCTATGAAGGATTGGAAGACGGGTGGCCTAGATGGCATTCCTCCCCAAGCTTTGGGTGTGCTTCGAGGTATCCCGCCCCTCGTTTACTTTAGTCCTATGTCTCAATACTAGCACTTTCCCTCAGTGTTGGAAGCTCGCACATGTCCAACCTATTCCGAAAAAAAGGAAGCCGCTCTGATCCTTCTAACTATCGCGCTATAGCTCTCACTTGTATTCTATCTAAGATCTTTGAAACCTTCTCAACTCTCACTTCTTAGATTATCTGGAAACTCATTCCTTTCTTTCCGATAGCCAGTACGGCTTTCAGCGCTCGAGGTTCTTCTGGCGTATACTTTCCTGCTCTAACACGATTTAATATTTTCAGCTCTTAGAAACTGCAGGGAGACTTGCGTGGTGGCGCTTGAAATCCAAAGAATTTGACCGAGTATGGCACGCGCTACTGCTCTCCTCCTTTGGGTTTCCTCCTTCTCTTTGCTTACTTATGTCTAGCTTTCTTTCAAGTCGCTCAATGTCGGCTGTTGTTGATGGGGCGATTTCTTCTTTTTCTGTCAATAGTGGTGTTCCTCAGGGTTCTGTCTTATTTCCTACTTTATTCCTAGTTTTCATTAATGATCTTCTCACCTGCACCTCTAACTCTATCAACTCATATGCCGATGACTCGACCCTTCATTCTTCAACTCATATCAATTCTGCTCCCTCTTTTACTTCTAGAATTGCCTCTCGTCTTAATCTTTCCTATTCTATTCTCGCTGATCTGGATAGAATTTCCGGATGGGGTCTCTCAACATTGTGAAATTAAAATCCCAACTTCTACAAATCTCTCTCTCTAAGACACTTAACTTTTCTATCTCTTTCGACGGTTCTCTCGTCTCTCCTGTTGACAATATAAACATCCTTGGCCTTAACATAAACAAAAAAAAATGTCTTGGAAACCTCATCACAACGGTTGCTAGGGCGGCCTCAAAGAAACTGGGAGTTCTGTTTAGACTGCGAGACTTTTTTCCCTCTTCTCAGTTGCTCCAGCTATACAAGGGTCTCATCCGCCCTTGTATGGAGTACTGCTCTCATATCTGGGAGGGCTCTGGTTTCACCCGGCTTTTGGATAGGGTCGAGTCAAAGGCCAAAAGGCTTATAAACTGTTCTGTTTATAAACTGTTATCTCTATTCTACAGGCACCCCAGCGGCAAGTGCTCGAGGGAACTTATCATTTGCGTACCACCACCTTTACGACGCCCTCGTAGCACAAGGAATGCTGTATCTGTGTTGATATTGGTAATTCCAGGCTAGTTCGCTGTGGTGCTTCCTTCTTTCCCGCCACCTCTGTTCTGTGGAATTCTCTTCCATCTTCTGTATGTCCTGCTGTATTTAATCTCCCTCACTTTAAAGCCTGCGTCTGTGCTCATCAGCGTAATTTGCGCTAGAGGAGTGAACAGGCGTATACACCCCCTCCTTGAATAAGGCTCTGACTGTGAGTGGTGGTGACAACTGTAAAAAAAAATCCTTAGGTGGGCAGATATGTGACAAATGAACTAAATCCCTACTCACCCCATCCAAAACATCATTCAGATTATCCCAGAAAATCGCACTCTTCAACATTACCCTCAGATGGACCATATGTTGCAACCACACATATTACCTATTCAAACTTAAATTTAACTTAGAATTCTAGCACTCACACACACAAAATCTACCATAGCTCTCTACCACAAGTCACTCATCAGAATTGCAAATCTTTCTATCCCCCTCTCATTCCTTTCCACACCAACACAAACACATTTCACACCACACCACTCATTTTCACCGTTTCCTTCCATCTTTGTTTCAGTAGCAAATCAAATTTGCCCTTTCTAAATACATCCATCACCTCTCTCCTCTTCTCCTCAACATTTATGCCTCTGACATTCCATGTATCCATACGATTCATACTAGGGATGGGCCGGATAGTGAATGCCGGTTACGGCGATCATGACCTTCTCTGAGCCATGCATTAGCATTCCAGGCAGAATAAGAGTTGGTGGGCAGCCAACCCAACTACCATTACCATCACTTAGTTTGCCTTCTGCGTTACAGGACATACGATGTGGGCAATTCTTTCTCCCCCCACATATAGGGATATAAGGGATAGTAAGATGTTGTCTAGAAGAGGGTTTGGATATAAATATGTGTATATAATATGTAGAAAAGATGATGTCTCTAAGATGTTGTCTGGAGGATGAATGTGGATATGAACGCAGAAACAAAAAGGCGAACCATTAGACACTGGAATGTCATACATATCATAGGCAATATATAAAGTGTATATATATATATATATATATATATAATATATATATAACAACAATATATATATGTAATAAACAATATAAATTTATATATATATATATATATATATATATATATATATATATATATATATATATATATATAAATATATATATAATATATATATATATATATATATATATACTGCTATATATATATATACTGCTATATATATATATATATATATATATATATATATATATATATATATATATATATATATATATATATATATATATATATATATATATATATAGATATATATATATATATATATATATATATATATATATATATATATATATATAT
>JABUQX010065515.1:7500-44419 GCA_015478945.1 Trachelipus rathkii | reverse complement strand
CACTGCTCAAGTCAACATTTCAGATATATAAATTACCAGACATCCGGTATAATATATTTATTATTATTTATTATTATTTGATTATTATTTATTCATAATTATTTATATCTATTTACTTCTATTTGGGTTTCAATCATTACATAATTATTATTATTCGTCACTTCAGTTAAAAAATTTATCTGTCAATAAATCAATAATAATTAATACAAAAAATAAATCAAATATAATAAATAATAATAATAATTTAACTTATATCTCAAATTCATCAATATCAATCCATTATTATTTAGTTACCCTATTATTATTATTTATTTAGTCTATTCGATTTATTCATTTATCACCTTTCAATTAATTATTATTATATGACATTCTTATTATTAACTTTATACTAACTTTATACTTTGTCATAATTTAATAATATATCATTCATTAAGCTTTTTTTTTTTTGTAAAACCAGGTATTATGTAAGAGAAGTGTTCAATGTAAGGCCCTAACTCCATAATCATTAAAAAGCTTGCTTATGTTTGTTAAAAGTGATAACCAGTCATCTTTAAAATAATTTTATATTCTCTCAGTAACTTTTATTATTATGATAAAATTATTATTACATTCCAATCATTCTTCCCCTTTAACTTATCATATTTCCTTCTTCAGAAAACCAAATTAACTCTAAATATATTTGCTAGATTCAATATCTTATATTTTACATTCTTATAAATCGAATTATTGCGTCACTCTCTTTTTCTGTCCGATCAAATGTCTTAGTTTGGAGGCAGATTCAGCGGAGGGGATAAAAGTCACAATATATTCATCATTTTATACTTATTATCTTGCTTCATTATTATTCCTCCAACTTTATTATCTATTATTAATAAATAAATATAATAATAATAATAACTAATAATTTACATAATAATAATAGATAATTACTAATAATAAGCAATAATAATCATGTTATTTATTATCATTATTATATATTATTTATTATTGATCATGATTATATTACATTATATATTATTACCTCAACTGTAATTTATCAATGAAATACCCAGGTACTTATTAATTAATTATTATTAAACAGAAAGATAGTATAGAAAAAAGTTTCTCTTTAACGATCTTATAGTTCTACCATACATAAAAAAACTAAAATAAAATACTTAAAGAACTTTCAATAATCAACATGGGACCATGTTATATACAGTCATTTATCTGACCGCGTTTGCCCCCGGAATTAGAAAAAGAACTAAAATCAAAATAAGCTTAATATTTTTAAACTTTATTTAACATATTATAAAATTTAAAAATGGACTTCCCAATATGCATCTAAATCGAAACTTCCGAATATCTTATAACTATTCTATGCGAGCAATTAACCGAGATTCTAATTTTAGTTTTTTTTTTTTTTAAAATGGGGGGAAGATCTGTTTCTTGCACTTGGACGGTGTATAGTTATTGACTTAAATTCTTTCATATATGTGTAATAAATATAGTTCTATACTATTACTAATTTAAAAAAACCTTTCTCTCATTGGTGCCATGGTTTTGATTTATGATCACACTTCTTAACAGAAAATTAAGAAAAGTGACCGGTTTACGCCTCTGTGACCGATTTTCCCCAATTTTACGGTATAAACAGGCATAACTATTAATAATAATAATATACATAATATATATTATATATATTATATATATATATATTATATAACATATAACTATAAAATACATACTATATTAATATTATTAGAGTTAAACGATAATTCAGTGTTGAAGAAAGAAAAATCTGCTATGTTAAACACATTTCTTCAAACTAATTTGTTAGCTTCAAAATTTCATAATCGTCCCCCCATTGCGCTTTTCTTATTACTTTTATTCCTGTAAACATGCATCTGACACCCACCTCTGATGTATCATGCAATCAACTACAAATAAGAGGTCAACACCTACTTAACTCATTGAACATTCAAACGGAAAAAGAAAACCACAGTACATGCCAACCAAACCTCAAACCGATACCGAGTCCGACGTGAACTGGTAACAAAACTTTATTATGGAGTAATAAGTGACTGGCGGCAACACCACACTCATCATGGATAACTATTTGAATATTTCTAGCTAGGCCTGGCATCTATGAGCACCACCAGAGTAGTGTTAATATCCACTGATAGCAAAATACTATAACTTATTTTGGGATGCCAAATATCGTTTGAATTTAAAAGAGTGTATCCAACATTCATGCTTCTCAATGTGTGCCAAAATGCCAGGTGCCTTAATAGCCACCATTTTGCAACCAAGATACATGTGGAGGAACTGATATTCCAATGCTCTCACACACCCCATCAATGGAGCAGTTCATTGTATACAAACAATTGTTAATTGAAAAACGAATATACTTTTGATCCGCAAAGGTTTCAAACGATCCGTTGAATTATGATTAATTCTTCAATAATTAGCCATTTCTTAATATTTCCGTATAATATATGGTGATCATCATTCATGCACCTTTTCTGAAATCTGTATGACCCCCGTTCCAATGGATCGCCACTATGTTCTTCTTCAACTTTTAGCCTTATTTGCACGAAATTAACCGGAACTCTTCTTCCTCCTAACCCCACCATTCCATGGTTAGAGGGGCTGTTTGTTGTCTGTCAACCAAAGATTTAGGTACTTGTTGAGCGGTTCGTGTTTTCTAAAGGACTCGTTTAGAGGGTTTTGTTATACCTGGAACTCAGTAGTGACACTCATCTGAGTCCTTATAGGTCCTGGGATTTCATACCAGTATTTCACAAAAGGAAATAACAAATACATATAGTGTACGCCCTCCCAAAACAAATGAGATGGCCAAATAACGACTTTAGCCTTTAAAGAGTAGGTACCGAAATATCAGGTTTTGTGTCAACCATAAATATACGTAAACCATGTACTTCACTTACCAATTCATGCCCAAAAATGCCTGAGAATAGCTTCAGCTGTTAGGCGGGAAACTGTCCTCATGCTTATCTCATAACTGCCCCCAGTGTTTTTATAACCAAATTTTTGGTAGGTTCTAAATCCTGACAGGGAGGCCCGTATTTTTGGCAGGTTACCAGGAGTTCACTTGATTGAACAAATTCTCTCAATTTTCATGTTGATCTGAGTGATCCAAGACAACCCAGAAAAGGAAAATGCCTGATAATTAAAACGAACCTCCCCGCCGCCCCAGGAAACTTCACCTTCCTGAAACCTTTCAGACCGCGGACTTTGACCATGAATTCTTTTGCACAACATTTGAACAGAGTATGCATTTTCACTGCATCTTTCAGAATGAGATACATAAACATCATACGTTCTATTTCCCAAAATTCGTGGTTTCATCCTAATCACTTAAATTTTGATGGGACCCACATGCTCGTCCAACTTAGTCCAACTTATTACAAAAATTGGGACCAAAGTGTCCCTTAGCAGACTTTAATTCTCTTCCCATATTAAATCTGGTGAATTAAATGACACCCATTTGCAATTTTTACCACTTACTTTTCATAAAGAAGGTTCTAAAACAAAGTGCGCTCAAAATTTTAGTCAATAAAAAAATAAAATCCTCATACAGAAAAAATCAATATCCAATAATTTCCAGTGATAAAATATGAAATATAATTGGACCCAATTTGAAAATAAACCAATACTTTATATTTTTGAAAACATATTACCACACATAACGTATTTATATAATTTGGACATTTTGAAAATAAACTTATACTATATACTTTATACATATAATAATATTATATATTAATATATATATATAATAATATATATAAAATAATATATATATATATATAAATATATACTATAATATATATAGATACTACAAATTATAAATACAGATTTAATATAAATATGTAAAATATATTATCGTTGATATTGGGAAATATATCATTTTGGTGTAGAAGGGCAACCTGGCATTCACGGCAAATTGTCTTTGTCCTTTTCTATTTTTCTTTTGGCACATCTGGCAACCATTCTCCTTCTTCGTTTCTCCTTCTATTGGATAAATGGCTTCCACATGCTTCATGAACTTACATTTTTTTTGAGGGTCTCCCATAGCTTCTCTTTCATAGCTTCTCTTTCTACTGATTTCCCTTTCTCAATAAAGCTCTTCTCCTAAATCAATTAGTATTGTTAAAAATGAAATTTTTATGAAATGTATATCATTATAAATTACCCATGCATTAGCTGCTGATGTAAGGAGGAATCTGAAAAAACTTTCTTCCACCATTTTGAGGATTTTCGGTCATGGTCGTATTGAGTTGCCATTCTATCAGCCCTATCCACACCTCCCATATAACTATTATAAAACTTAATAAGGTCAGGGCAAGGTACTTCAATTTTCTCTCCATCTTTTTTCCTTCTCGAAGTACAAGATAGAGAAGCAGTATGACAATTGCTCATGGCATAGACATCTTTGGTATCCTTCCATTTCACAGCAAGAACTCCTATCTTATTTTTACGGAACACTGAAGAACCCCTCTCTAAGCGATCGGGCAATTTTGGTGCCCGTTTCCTTGAAGAAAGAAAGGTTCCTGTTGCTGGAAAATTTAATCTTTCAAATAAATTAACTGTTGAAAAAAATCTGTCAAAACAAATGGAAACATTTGGTGATTTTATTGTATTTGCTAACTTGATGACAACCCTTTCTCCAAGCGTACCTTCCTCTACATCCAAAGATTTTCCTGCATAAATGTTAAAGTCATATGTGTAGCCAGTTAGAGCATCACACCTACACCATACCTTTATACCTCGTTTTACTGGCTTCATTGGCTGAAATTGTTTGAGGCTTGATCGGCCTTTGAACTTTACCATTCCCTCATCTATACTCTGCCTGGAGCTATCTGATCGACATGAAGAAAAAGTTTTTTTTAGGCAATTTGAAACCTCATCAATGTAATAGGTTTTTGAGGCTCCATCGGGTTTTTGAGGGTAATTGAAATATAACTTTGACAGAAGCAATCTTGCTCTGTCCCTTGACATTGCATTTTTGATAGTAGGATTACCTACTGATTGCTTCTGAGACCAATACAAATCCAATTTTGGCAGCCTGTTATAACACATTATGATTGAAATCCCAAAATAATCATTATTTCTCCAGCACTAGTTGGAGAAACTGCTAAATCTTTTTCTTCCCCATATAATTTTAACCGCTCATTTGTACACTGTGAAATGAAAATTAATAAACTTCTAGGGAATAACTTCAAAAATATATCTAAAACAGTTGATGACCTATTGATATTAGCAAGTACTAACCCATTTATTTTGTCAGGAATTGTTAATTTTGGAACAAAAGTTGAATTTACTTCAGACCACTCTGAATCATTTTCCAATAATATAGATGCTTCATCTTCGGTATCACTGTCTTCATCTTCCTGTGAGCTCGATTCATTTTCAGATTCCCCTGATAAATAGTCGTCTGAGGAACTTTCATCTGATGAAAACTCATCATATTCTTCCAATAGTGATGGAATTTCGCCATCTTACTTTTCTTTTCATATCTGTGATATATATATAGTATAATATATATATATAGATATATATATATATATATATATATATATAATATATAATATATATATGTTAATGTAATATATCTATATAATTATATATATAATTGATGTAGTTGAAATATACTTTGATTTTTCATGCCAATTTAAAAAAAAATAATTTAATGATGCAATTTATGATTAATTAATAGTGGGTACGATACAGGGACAACTGTATTATATAAGGCGACCTTAAAGTGTCGCTATAATATATATTAATATAAAGATAAATTAATATTATTATATATATAATAAAATATAGATAAATATATAAATATAGAATACTAATAGAAGGTAGGTGAAAACTTAATATAGTACTAATGTTAAGTATTTTTTAGCTATATTGTAAAAGGGGTAACAATTATAAATACTATTATATAACTCCTAAAACATTAAAACCCCCATATAGCATCAAGATATATTAAGTAAAATTACATGAAAAAACACTAAATAAAAAACAATTACTAAAACCTTATCTATAGAAGCACTAACACGTGATTGAACTTTTGTAGATAATAACAAGGCACCTTCTAATTGTTATTATATGCAGGTACGATAATTTTCTAAAAATTATCAACTCATTTAGAATTCAGTACTAAGTTATACTGGCAGATATATCGGAACCAAAACTCAAATGTCGGTATAGCCTATATAATTCTTTGTTATATTTTATATAAAACACAATATTTGTCCAAAAATGAGATTTTATTTTCCGCGGACTATATGTCCAGAGAAAGCGTCGAAAGGGTTTAAACCCCTCTATGGTGATTTTATACATAACTTTAACAGGACTCATGGGTTATCTGGCTTCTCCCAAGTAGAATGTACAAGAATTGGCTAGTATCTTATGACATAGGCACAAATCTGCCCATATCATTTCTCAACTCGTTATTCACAAGAAATAGTATCTACAAGAATCCACCATGATTACTCAAACAACATTACGTCTCAGACCTCCTTACCTAAGGAGTAAGTAAACGGCCACACTCTCTCAATAGTGCAGAATATCTACCAAAAGCGTGCAATAGTTGTGCCAAAAGCCGCCAAACGAGAAACAAGCTAAAACGTCATAGTGGAGTCTGTGTGGATGAGGAAGAGACCACTCCAGTAACATATTGCCAGTAGGTAGACCGAAGGCCTCAAGGCGTTCACCTGAACTGAATGCCCATATCGGAAGATCCGACAGATATTAAGATCCTCTTCAAGATAGTGCAATACGGTACAACTCGCTGACGATGCATGCTTTGAAAAATGTACAATGAGTGTATAATTAAACCAGAGTCATGATGAGCTCTGTGCTCTCTACTACAGATTCGACTCCTCATGAGCTACGAATAAATGCTCCATGCCTCCGATGTCTGAAGCATCCACGAACTATATGCTGTGTTGAGGTATGATTGTACTGGTCGCAAGCAGTCTAATCAGGCCCACCTATCACCTTACTATATAAGTACCCAGTAAATATATCCTAGATCCCGACTTACCACATAATATATTCTTGAATCCACCCTAATAATATTTAGATCCCTTAATCCTTAAATATTATTTTTGAGTTTGAATTACAATTTATTTATATAATTGGATTTACACTATTCTAATCATGTACTCAGTTTTTCCATCCTATTTTTACTATATTCTGTTCTTTTAGGTCTATATGATATATTCGTATTAGTCACTTTCCAGCATTTTAGTTATTTGTTATTTTATGTGTGGCCAATTTTGGCTTTTTATTAAATTCACACACCGAATACTTATAAGTGAATGATAATTCCCTTTTGTTGTCAAAAGGCTTCTGCATACTATAAGAAGTAAGACTCAGTTAACATATTCTGTGTAAATTATAGCTTCTCTTTTTATATAGATATGTTGTCGCTCCATCTGTGCGGCGTGAGCTAATTGCTCATTCATCTGTTGAGATTTTCTTTATCTTAGGATTCTCCACCAGTTCCCGAAATAGCTCTCATCGTTTCCTAAAGACGTTGAATGAACAACCCTATTGAAGGGATTTGTTAATCCCTAGTGAGTAAAGCAAGTCACGTATATTTTAGTATATTTTGTTTTTGAGTTTTCCGCATGGAGCAAAATTTAATTTGATAATTATCATATGCCTATTTTATTTACATTTAACAGGTTCCATTCTCCGACTGGATAAATTCCATTCTCCGACCGGATAAATTCCATTCTCACGACTGGATAAAATTCCAATTCTCTGACTGGGATTGAAATTCCATTTCTAGAAAACCGACTTGGGAAAATTCGTCAATCTCCGATACCGAGGATAAATGAATTCCTATTTCTCCGACTGGGATAAATTCACATATTACACTGAGGACGCGCGTGATTAAAATTACACAGACAATTCTATTCACGGGCTCCGCTCAACAATTTCTATTCTTGGACCCATTATCAGCTATTCAATTCTTTGCTTTGGAGTTCTTCTCTTTAGTATCGGAACAGTACAGAACTGAACTCAAATATCAGACATTGGTGGAGTGCACCTTCAATAAACAAGACAACAAAAAGTTAAGTGTATTGTTCTTATTTTTAGCATCCTCTTTTAGTTTGAGCGTTTCCTTCTTGTTCCAGTAGTAAATTAACCCTTACTCTTGGAGCTAAAGATATCAAACGCAAACTTTCGAATGAAACGTCGAACTAACTCAATTTTGACTATATTGGTTTGTGATCTTATTAGAGCAAACCAGCCGATGACATATCAGATTAGTTATTCCTCTCCTAAGTTTGACTTTATTAAACGTCAATTTTAATAAAACATTTTTTTTTTTATCTCCATTGACGTCTTCAATTCTGACCTTGCTATTCAAGGAAGGGTCTTCTTTGCAAGGAGGATTAACTCACTTACACAGGAAATCGACTGTTGCAGATAAACCGATTAGGAACATTCAGGTGATTAGATGTGGTTACCGTTAGAGAAAGTAGCTTATCCGTTGAGCATATAACAGTGTGAGGGTAGATAGATAAATTACCATTTATTAATTTATTAACTGACTAACCTCTTAACACTTTCCTTCACAGTAGTAGATAGATAGTAGAAATACTAATAGACTAATTTTTCTTTCTTATTATTAGAATTAACCCATTAATCCATTAACTTCGACAGTTCCTTCTAGTCTCTGATCTTCGACGCTGTAGTAGATTTCTGATCACACTTTCTAAATTTATTGGGTGGTTTGGGGACTCTGTTAACAGTAATAATCCGGAATTTCTTAGCCTTTACTCTCCCCTACAACGCTTCTCAAGGTCTAGTTTTACCAAGGGGTCCGCAGTCGAGCGATTTTTGCGGAAACCAAATTGGAAGGTTCACTCCACTTAAGGGTCTTGCTACTTAATAACTCAAAGAGAGGCTTTGCTAACTCTGAACAATGGGGAATATGTCGCCGATAAAAGTTAACCATGCCTAGAAACTGGCGAAGCTGGCGAATGGTCTTAGGCGTAGGGAATTTCATAATCCCTTGTAGATTAGAGTCCAGGGGAATCATTCCTTGTTCTGAAACTCGATGTCCCAGGTACTGTACTTCCTTTCTTAACATATATGTTTTAGTTTTGATTTTAAAACCTGTCTGCTGGAATGCCAGAAGTACTTTTTCCAAAATTTCTAGATGTTTTTCATATGTAGCATTTACTATGTATGATCATCTAAGTAACAATCATGCACTCATTCCGTATATGTTCTGTTTTAGATATCTCATGCCTCTGAAACGGGTTGACCGCTTTTTTTGGACACCAAATGGCATCTCAAACTCCCAATGCATGTGCTGGTGAAGGTGGTCTTCTCTACTGGTTTCTTTCCATTTCAACCTGGTAATAGTCTTCACCAGATCTATAGTGTGTTATCATCCTCTGCAACCAGCATGCCTATAAGATTAGGATAGGAAACTATCTCTTTGTGATTTTGAGTTCTATAATCGGTTGCATAATCATAATGATCCATCCTTTTTTTTTTATTGGAGCAAACCGGATCGAGTTAGAGATTTTACTTTTTGTATTATTCCCTCTGGCCCTTCAGTTGTTTACAATAAGCTTCAATTTCTTTGTAATATAGTCTTGGAAAGCCTTGGTACCTGAACAGGATCATCTGTCAGTGTTTCAATCCTGTGTTTAATTACATTGGCATATCTAACTTCTGAATCTCCTAAACTCAAGACTGATGGAAACTGACTTAAGAGTCGGACCAATTGTTCTCGTTGCTCTGCAGTTATGTCTGACTCATGCATTCTGAAAGCTTGAAAAATTCCTTCCGTTGTCCACTCCTGCCGATCTTGTGGTTCATTTTCCGCTAACTGAACTAAATTAATAGAAGGGTCTCTTATATTAGTCAATTCCAGATTCCCCATGATGGTACCTTTTCTTAATTTCTTAGGTAACTCTCCATCATTTTGTATTATTAAAAATGCCTTATTCCGGTGGAATTTTACAATTGCATTATCAAAGGTAATATCTTTCGGCAATCTTGAATTTGCCTCTATTATCCCTACCTGTTCTGATTTTAGTCCCATACTACTCTGCACCTCTACAATGGCACATTCTTTTGGTTGAATCACTATACTTTCGGTCAATGCACATGGTATTCCCTTCTGTTCAGTCCGCATATCTACAGCTACTGTTTGCACATAACTTCCTCATCGAAGGACCAGCTCCTTTTCATATAGGTCAGGCAATAGGCGCTCCTTTTGTAACAGATCATAACCCATGACCAGATCGTATCCCACAACCTCATCAGGAATTATGATAAATCTCATTGGTTTTAACACATAATTGGTGGACAACTTTATAGCCAACATCACTTCACCTAGCACTGGAAATCGTCTTGCCCTATCCCTTCTATGCTTTTATAAGCTGCGGGTAATAATGGACATTTTTGTTTGTCCAAGGCATGAAAACACCTGGTGGATACCAGACTTGTCTCTGCACCCGTATCAACAAAAGCTATACAAGCCCCTATTTGAGTTAATCTTCGATACCTCAAAAGGGAGGGTTTCTCTCAAGTGCTCTAACCATTTTGCACATTATAACATTCTTTCTCCGAATTTCGTTGATCAATCAGTTCTAGAATGTTTTCCAACCTGCTTCAAGAATGGGCTGATTACTACCAAGGGGAACCAAGGGAAATATCTCTCCACTGTTCTTAGTCGCCCTGATATCCTCCTGAGACCCAGGAACCACTCTTTTCTAACATCATTTGACTTTTGTACAACAATTTCTATTCTTATTCTCCAGCCATGAGGTCTCCATGTTAAGAGTTTACTAGTTTCCTGATTACAGTCTTTACCCAAATGGTTACCTTGGCAAAAAGGACACTTAATCTGATTACCATTTTTATCAGGACACTCGGCTACTAAATGGCCTACCTCCTTACAACTTAAACACCTATTCTGGGCCTCGTAACAATCATCAAATGTATGTCCTCTTTTCCCACAATATTGACACTGAGGCCTCAATCGACACTGGCTCATTATGTGCCCAGGCTTGTTACAATGAGCACATGTAGGTGCGCTTCGCTGGTTCTGTCTATTGTTGTTTGACCTTGACGAATACTGTTGATCTCTAGACCTTGCCACTGAGGGTCCCGATTCATTCCTACAGAATCCCTGAGTAGTCTGGTTTTGTCTGCCGGGATTATTAACTTATTAAACTGAGGCAAAGTAACTTCCGCACCCAATGTCTGTGTCCTCTGGCAACAACACATTCTCAAACTTTCCTTATTTTTAGGCATTGGGAACAGAGAGAATGTCTGCGGTAACTTGATAATTTTTTGGTCAGGTTGCCAAACTTCTGGGACTAAAACCATCCTTTTCTCTTTCCTTCTCTTTGTTACCCTTAAAACTCTTGTCAGCCATAGCCACCAGTCTCTCCCATGGGAAGTGGATGTCCCATTGATGTTTCTATAGCCATCAGTGGGGCATCCAACTTTCTTGAATGTTCTCTGAAACCCTGCAAACCTCTTGTCGCACTATAGGCATTTTCTGCTTATCCTGCCCCGGAAAAGTGCCTTCAATCTAATCCACCAACTCAACCCATAGAGAGTGATTGTTTCTTCCATTAAAAATAGCATCTGTAAATTGTTTTGTTTCTTTTCCTCATTTCCTTTCAATTTCACTCTTAACCAGTTTTCAACATCTTCCTCTACCCTCATCATATTCAAATGTTGTTCGAGATATTATTTTTATATACATCCAAAGCTGCCTCCACGTCTGCGGAAGGTCCCGTGGGTACCTATCTTCTGTAGAACCTGATATTTAGCCAAGCTGTGTACTTCATAACGTTGAAAGAATTGCACCATTGTTTCTCCGGTATCTAATCTATATTTCCCTGGAGGATTGACACTATGGAGCTTTCTGTCCCTTGACATATTCTGCATCATGTTTGCCATTGAATGAATCAATTGAGTGTTTTGCTGCATTAGTTCCTTAAAGGTCGGTGAATCTATGGATAGATTTTGTGGATCTGGTATCAGATTAGGTATTTGATCTTGAACACCTTGATCAGAGTTTTGTGAACCAGTTTGTGCTGCACCATCAGTGGTTTGAGCAGTTTTTGGAATCATCCCAGAAATAGGACTCTTTTCCTGCACCAAGGAATTCATATCATCAGTCATGATGGTGAGTTAATTCAAAAACTTGTGAGGGTTACTCCCTTTAATCAGAAAACAAGAGTGACAGAACACTCAGCAGCAGAGGTAGATATTCAAAAAGAACAACTACACTCTGCTACCAAATTATGTAACAAGTTTTTGTTACAATGAGAGGACAAGTCCAGTACTTACTTTTTAGATAAAGGAAGTCTGGCTCATCCCAAGAGAGGTACGAATTGTAGAGTGATCTCTTTCCGCACTTTCTCCTGTGACAGATGCCGTTATGGATCTTGTCTCCAATAGATATGTTTATTTTTGCGTGTTGCTCTTTAAGAAAGACCACAACCACTGCCGAGAATTTAAGTCACAGTTAGTTATTGAAATAAAAAAAAAACAAAGAAAACGTTTAAAGCTGCAACCACAAGAACAAAAAAAACACTCACCATCAATGATGCAACCACATGCCCTAAACGTCTTTTGGCAATAATCAAGGAGCAAAAAATTAAATCTCTAAACTCAAAGTGCATAAAAAAACTTTTAAAGCATTGTTGGTATTTATTCTCATTAGCGTTGCACCGATACCAAAATTTGAGGCTTCGATACTCGACAGTACTGCAATTTTTTCACTGCCTGCATACCAATATCGATACTTTATCCCTATATGCCTAATATATATATATATATATATATATTTCAAAGATATATATAGATATATATATATATATATATATATATATATATATATATATATATATATATATATATATATATATATATATATATATATATATAAAGCTCTGCTTTGTATCTTGGCATAGAAACGTAAGAAATATTTGAGTTTGCATTCGTTTTGTCAAACTTAATGAAAAATGGCTATTGTAAGAAATGATTCAGACTTAAGTGAATTTCCCTCACTCCCAGCATATATTTCCCAGCGTCAGCCTAATTCTCGCTAACACCTTCTTACTAAAATGAAACAAAACAAGAGCGGTAGGCGTGGTAGGCCCCATCTGGCTCATAATTTCCATTCAATATAATCAGATTTAAATCTAATTTCTTCCAAATGGATGAACTCCATCACAAATAATTGATCAATTATAAATCATTTGTTATTTTTTTTATTTCTGCTTATTCCAAAACCATGTACTCCATCACAATAGCTGATTCCAATTGTTTAAAAACAAAAGTAAGCCTAGCACGAAATCGCGGTCGTTTAAACAGGAAATTAGTGCTAAACTGGGTGAGCATTTCTTTTGCACGTAAGCACAAATGACAAAAAAACGAAAACGGTCTAAATTAAAAGCAAAGGAAATACTTAAATTCATTCTATCGTAAACGCTTCGTATTATTACAATTACGATTAAAGGAGATTACTAATTTATTTATTGCAATCCCACTAATACATTACTTGGGACTAATTTCTTTATTTTTATCTCCTTTAATCATAAAATTGCGGGTCTAAGGTCCCTGCATACACAAGCCTTTGTTATTTGTTCTGATTAAAGTTCCATGAAGAAATCAATTTCTCCGTAGGAATTCTAGCTGCATCCTTTATCTCTCAAATTTTTTTGATAAACTTGTTACTGCTTTCTCGATAACACTCATCGTCCTAAAACTATAGCATATGATGTTCCTAAACTTCCTGTTTTTCCCGCTTCCCTGCATTTAGGCCTTTCTAAACATATCTCACCCTCTAGATTAAAACATTTTAAAATGCAACTTTCCACATTGCAAGTTTGATATCTTTTACATAAACAACTCAACTGGCAGTTTCTTTAAAATTAAAGAAAATTCCATGAACTTGAGGTCACAAATCGTTTACATAATATAAATGTGTCAGAATGTAACGGCCGCATCATGTAGGTCAAACTTTCCACAACTAAAGATGCGAGCCTTCAAACACATGTACATTTCCTTTCGAACTAATCTCTCCATCTCAACCAGAGAATTTAGCTGTCTGAGATCACTATGACCTCAATACCCCATACCCTTCAAAAATTCTCCATTTTCAAAATGCTTCGCAGATGAAGAACTTAAAATCCATAGGATTTCTTTGGCACTCCTGATTGCCCGAACTAATTGCCTGAATTTCGAACACGATTTTTTATGAGGTTTACTTTTGTTTTCTAAGCAATTGGAATTTGATGCTTCGAATAACCCCCTAGAAGTCGGATCAACATTAATAAATAAAAATGGTTTATATTGAATAATATATCAACTATTGTGATGGAGCTCAAAGGACTGGAAGAAATTAGATTTAAAGCAGATTTTATTGAATGAAATATCATAAAAAATAACGGCGTGGTAGGCCCTACCACGCCGTTATTTTTTTGTTTGGCAGACTTTTCGTAAGAACGTGGTAAATTCAGCAATCAGCAGGAAATAGTAACTTATAGGACTATTTGTACCTTGTAGGCATTTCTTACCTTATGCTTATTTAACAAAAAACGAATGCAAATTGAGCATTTCACTGTAAGCACAAATGTGCAAAACGTGAAAAAATTTATATTAAATACATATAGTAGGTCAGGGATTTATCCTGAAATTATCAGACAAATTATGTATATATATATATATATATATATATATATATATATATATATAGTATATATATATATATATATATATATATATATATATATATATATATATATATATATATATATATATAGGATGGTAGATTATTGAATGAATATTTACTTAAAATAATGGTGGGGTTCTTAATGGCAAGGATGGAATGGAAGAATGGACATGGAAGGGTAAGCATTCTCACACCTTTATACTAAGTTTAACAAAAACGAATCCAACTGATTTTACCGCTTCAGAATAAATGCAAAAAACTAAAAACGCCCATACATTAACACACAGTAGGTCAGATTTATCCTGGAACACTCCAGATCAAATCATATTAAAAAAAAGATACAGACATATACATATTATTACATATAGCTATTCCATATCCATGATACATACACCTGGAAAAAGATATATACATATGAGACATATATTATTACATGAAAGAGCATGACCAGAGCATATACATATACATATTATTATATATATATATATATATATTTATATATATAAATATGTTATATATATATATAGAGTATATATATATATATATATATATAGTATATATATATATATATATAGGACGAGAGCGATATATATACTGTATATATATATATATATATATATATATATATATATATATATATATATATATATATATATATATATATATATATATATATCTTAATCTTTTTTTTTTTCTTTTAGCTGGAATTCTTTTTCCCCAAGACTGGAGTAAGGTGCGTACACTGGAAAAGAAAAGTAGTAGGAGAATATGACAAATGCCGAAAAGAAAGCCCAGCGCCCCCTCTGTCCCATTAATTAGTGAGAACTCACACACACAGAAAAAATCCAATTCTAGAGTTTCATGGGGACTGGCACACCTCTATGGTGTAACTACACGCAGGGTTCATCCCTGGCCCAGGTGGGCTACAAACCATGCCCCATGCCAAACCCTGCTACTCTCCCATTTCAAACTTTTACTTCTCTGCTAAACTCCACACATTTCTCTCCTTTCAGACATCTCGCCTCACCCACTCAATCCACTTTCGGCCTCCCAGCCGGTCGTTCCCAACACACTCTCCACCATACATCCGCTTAACCAAACCGACTACTTGCCCATCCTTTTCCACATAACCAAATCATCTCAACATACTTTCAATCTCATTTACCCCTTTCACCACACCACACATCTCTCTAAGTTCATTCCTCTTGCATAATTCTTTCACACCCAGCACACCCCAAGATTGTCCATCTCAACACATTGAACTTTAGAATCTATACTTATTCCAGACCATAGTCTCACTACCATACAATAACACAGGTAACAAATATACCCTCATGTAAGACCCTAGTACACTAAAGACTTAGTCCCTTACATTCTCCACCAACGATTTAATTCACCACACCTCCTGCCATTCACAACTTTCTCACTACACTCTGCATCGTCCGTTCTTTTCTCATCCAACATATACCCTAAATATTTTAAACTTAGATACTTGTTCCAGCTGCTCACCATCTAACATAACTTCACACTGAGGAGGGTCCCACTCACAACCATAACCTTTACTCTTTATCCACGTTTACTTTCAAGCCCCTCCTTTTACACACCCTGCCAAATTTCACTACAATCCTTCAAACTCTCTTCAGATTTCCGCCACACAGAACCAAATCATCCCCATATAACAGGCACCTTCCACCCATCTCCATTCTCCACCATTCTAAAAACCATTTTCTGCCATCCCCACCTCAAATTCTTTCATCACATAACCCCATCCATCTACAAATTGAATAACCAAGGAGCATAACACATCCCTGCCTCTTCCGCTGTTAATCCAAAACCAATCACCATTGACACCATTTAGTCTTACACACGCCACTATCGTCATACATACTTAATTCCATTCAGAAGCCTACCACCAAACACCATATATCACTTCAACACCCGCCATAACGCTCTCTATTAACTTCATATACGCTCGTAAATCCATAAACCAAATACACTTTTATATATCTTCTTTTCTCCTCATTTTCTCAATCATTTGTTTCACAAAGATTTGATCTCACACATCTCTACCACTCCCAAACGACCTTGTTCTCACCAACTGTCCTTCTTCAGTCACTGAATGACTTCCCTTTTCACTCAAAATAAAGCATATACCTTCCTTGCCAACACTCAGTAAAATTATTCCCTATACTTTCTACAGTTCCCTTTATCTTTCCTTACCCTTATATATATGGGTACTATTACTGCTCTCTCTCCAATCCCTTTGAACTATACCTCTATAAACGCTTTTATACACAGCTTCCAACCAATCAATTCACCATCTCGGCTCTGGGTTCTTGGATCATTTTCACTAGTAATTTATCTACCTGCAGATTTACCATTCTTCAACTTTTTTTCACTCACCCATACACTTCCTCCTCACACACAACTCTCATCCCCAAAAAATACTCTATTCCTTCTGCACCATCAAACCCACACACATTCACTATCACCTCTTTCATTACTGAATATATATATATATATATATATATATATATATATATATATATATATATATATATATATATATATATATATATATATATATATATATATATATATATATATATATATATATATATATATATATATATTATTAAAAGCAAAATTAGAAAAGAAGAAGAAATTCAAAACTTTAATTTCTAGAAAGGTTAAAGCTGCGTTTCTCGAAGTCGTCGAGTCATTGAAGGAAATTTTTAAATTTCTTTGACTGGGATATTTGGCTTCTTTTTTATTTTTCATATTATATGGGAAAAGCGACGAAAGATTTATAAAATTTCTGGAATGTATTCCTAAGTATTTCCCGTAATGTGATATATATATATATATATATATATATATATATATATATATTAATATAAATATAATATATATATATATATATATATATATATATATATATATATATATATATATATATATATATTTATTTTATTGCTTTTGCTTTTGTTACCTTTTCCGCTTGAAAGGGCAGCAGCCTCTCTCACTCACACCTCCCCTCATCTTGCCCTCACCCACCTCCTCCACCCCACTCTCTTTGCGAATCCTGACGTGATCCTTTCCAGATTCTTTGATTTGACGATCTACGCCGGACTTTTCTGTTTCTCTTTATTCCGGAACGATTTATTTCGATGTCGAGTAATGACGCCGACGAATCGACTTTCCATCTTCCTTTACCCCACTCGGTTCCGGACTCTTTCGATGACCTCGAACTGTTTTTTAACTTTATTCATTTTCTCATCTTTTCTGACTTTATTTTACCTCGACTTTGTTTACACCGTTAACATCATGGTTAACGCATTTTGACGCATCCTGGATAACTTCGAGCAGATCTACTTGCTTTCTGACGCCGATCCTTTACTGCATTCTATTTTACGCCGAACGACTTAATTTTGACTCGACCTTTATCCTTCACTTTACTTTAATTATTTCGATGTGAGTTCTTTCAACTTCCACTTTACTTTCGCTTAATTTATCCGCGAAATATTACAGCCTTACTTCTTTGTTATTCGATGACATTCTCTTTACCTCCCGCAATGAGGACATTTTCACACACCCTGCCTCAGTCCCTCTCACCACTTCGGATATGTCATTCTCGGCCTATTTGTTTAACACTCATTTTGCTCTTCTTACAATTAAGTGCCCCATTATATATATATATATATATATATATATATATAGAGAGAGATATATATATATGCAGGTATATATATATATATATATATATATATATATATATATATATATATATCGAAATCACCTAGTTACAAAATGTGATATTATCAATAAGGTATCAGCAAAAATTTTACTGATAACATACTACTAGTCTTAAAATTCCGACACCGATACTGATACTACCGATAAAAAAACTTTAAAGCATTGTTGATATTTATTCTTATATTATATATATTATTTTTGTTATGGGGTTATGTACATGGGTGTTATGAATAATAATATTAATAGTAATAATCAGTAAATAGTAATAAATAATAATAATAATAATAATAATAATAATAATAATAATAATAATAATAATAATAATAATAATTAATAATAAATAATAACAAGATAAAAATACCAATAAAGATAAATAATAATAAGGATAATACTCAAATCATGAAAAACGATAATAATAAGCTCCTTTCCTATTACATTACTACACTGACTAAGAATTATATATATACAGTAAATAAAAATTTACATAATCTTGCTATTGGCAAAGGCGTTACAGTTTATACCAAGCCCAAAAAGGGTTAAAAATAAGAAAACCTTAAAATATTAATACAGAAGTAGGGCTCACCTTAAGTGGCTGTGCCATTAATATAAACTATCTGTTATGATTTGTTATCAGGCAGTCGGTGATTTTCCACTCCTGTATTCTTCCTTGTTTTTTTGTTTTTTTTACTTTGTTGTGTTTTCTTTGGCCTCTCTTAAGTCTCCCCTAGGCTGGTTCCTCTAAAAAAAAGAAACCTTTATAACTCCATAATATACCTGATGAGAGTAGAGAAACGGATATTATATATTGAATGACCAAGATGGCACCCGCGATAAAACACTGGCCGATTTCAGCAGAATAGATCTACCTTTTGTTTTTTTTCCAAAATCCATTTAGACTTGCTCACTTCGATGATCCGTCCATCAGAATGGCACGACAGAAACGACTACAAGAAAGCAATGAAAAGAGCATTTAAACCTAAATGTGCTCAGTGACCATTAAAAGTAGGCATTAATTAAGATTCGGAATCATTAAGAACAAAATGGCATAGATGAAATCTCTAATTAAATCGTAATTTCGAGGAGTATCCAAAGAGCAGCTGAAAGAGTTTGAAAATACTCAATAACCTCGTTAGCAATGCGAATAAAATGACAAATATAAAAACCGTGGATTACACCTTGCAGCTCAAATAAGGTTGGTTTATCTCTATGATGGTGTGGAAAAACTATTTTGTTAGAATTCATCAGTGTCTGCACCACAACATTCTTCAATCAGGACTGAAATTTCATCATAACGCTGGCATACCTAGCAACTAGAGGGTGAGACTTAAAAAATTTAAATAAAAAATTCTTTACCTCCATACTCTCTATATTCCTAATATATATATACATATATATATATATATATATATATATATATATAGAGTATATATATATATATATATATATATATATATATATATATAAGAGTATATATATATATATATATATATATATATATATATTGTGGATGCACCACAACAGAAAAGAGGCTCCATAAATTCCATACCGATAATTTCATTTTTTTTTTTAAAACATACCGATACCGATAATGATACTTTAAATCTAATAAATACACAGTAATAAGATAGAACATTTGGGTACTGCTAGGCAACTCAGGGATTAATTCCCGTACAAACTTGAAATACTTAGTCATTTATTTCATATTTGGTTGTGCCCATATAATTTATTTTATAAATTAAAATAGTATCTTTATGAATAATAAATGCAAATATAATAATAATAACTTTTAAAATGTTGTGTCTATTCAAAAAATATTCCATTTCCATTTTCCAGTAAGAATTAACAAAGCTTAGCTACTAACTCGACACAATTTTTACATGAAGATTCTTAACTAGCTATAATATAAAGAATAAAACTAATGAAAGAAGAGATTCACTATCAGTTGGAAAAGACAAAATAAAAACGCTATTACTCAAACATGATATAATAATGAATATATCTTTAAGATAAAGATAGATATCATTCAATACTCAAATTCAAAAAAATTGTCAAATTGTGATGCAAAAAAACATTAAGCTTTCTCTCTGGCGAGAGCCTGTTCCTTTGTGGGGTGTTTACTTCCCACCTACACTAAAAAATACGCTCGCTCTCGACCACAGGGGAGAGGCCGACACTATTTGCTTGCAAGCATCCATAATAATGTTCCGCCCACTTTCATACACCACGAAAGGATTCCTTCAGCAGCATCTCCATGTTTTTGTAGAGCCTCATCTCCTCTTTCACAAATTGCAAATTTGAATTATTATCTTTGTTCCCTTAATGACTGTCTCTTCAGTTTTTTTCGATAGGGTTCCTTGGTGTTTCCTTTGAAGGTCAATGAGATGTCAATGCAATTTCTGCCATGAACTTATATCAAAGTCTAATATATCCAAATCCTCTTCATCTTTAGTAGGTTTATTTGCTAAAAAGCCACCATCGCTACCTAATAAAAGTGCTGTGGGCGTTTGATAAGGCGCTTCCACTTCGTGAATCTTTTGTCACGCGAGCAAGCTCCTCGGTTATGCTATTTAAATGCATTCTAGCGTGGTTCATCGTCGGAGATGCCATTGTTGGGTTTCAGCTAGTTTAATGAATTCCTTATGAACCTTTTTATTATTTTTTTTTATATACAGTTGTCACCACTACTGGCAGAACCTCGCTATTCATGGAATGGGTGTTGAACGCCTCAAAATTCATCTAACGCAAATTACGCAGATGAGATAGACGCAGGCTTTAAAGTGGAGGAGATTAAATTCAGTAGGAAACACAGAAGATGGTGAGAATTCCACAGAACAGAGGTTGTTAGCCGGTGAAGCACCGCGAGCGAACCAGTCTGGAAGCACATATCACCCAAAACCCGCGCCAAACACAGCACCCCCTTGCCGAGGGCGTCGTAAAGGTGGGGTACGCGAGTGGAAAGTTCCTCGAGCACTTGCTGCCACGTATAGAACAGATAAGCACCAAAATCGCGCCGCAAAGATAGAGGTCAAGTGAACTAGAAAGTACAGGACAAGTTTTAAGCATTTTGGCCTTTGACTAGACCCTATCCAAAGCCGGGTGAAATCAGAGCCCCCAGATAGAGAGCAGTGCCCATTACAAGGGCGGATGAGTCCTTTGTATAGCTGGAGTACCTGAGAAGAGGAAAAAGTCTCGCAGTCTAACAGAACTCCCAGTTTCTTTGAGGCCGCCCTAGCAACCAAGACATTTTTTTGCTTTCCAAGACATTTTTTTTGATTATGTTAAGGCCAAAGATGCTTATATTGTCAACAGGAGAGACGAGAACCGTCGAAGAGATAGGAAAGTTTTGGAGAAGATTTGTAGAAGTAGGGTTTTTTAAAGAATTGAATTTCACAAGGTTGAGACGACCCCACTCGGAAATTCATCCAGATCAGCGAAGAATAGAATCGAAAGATTAAGACGAGAGGCAACGGTGGAAGTAAAAGAGCAGAATTGATATGAGTTGAAATATGAAGGGTCGAGTCATCGGAAATCGGCATATGAGGGATAGAGTTAGATGTGCAGATGAAAAGATCATTAATGAAAGCGGTGAATAAAGTAGAGATACAGAACCCTGAGAAACATCACTATTGACAGAAAAGAAGAAGTCACCTCAACAACAACAGCCGATATTGAGCTGTTTTGAAAGAAAGCTAGACATATAAGCAAAAAAAATATAGTTGAAAGAACTCCAAATGAGGGGGATTTGGAGAGTGACGCTGGGTGTCATAAATCTCGACAAATGTTTGATATGTCAAGCGCTACCACGCAAGTCTCCCCTGTAGTTCTAAGAGAGAAAACCATAAATCTTGTTAATAGGAAAGTATATCGCCAGTAGACCTTGAGCACCGAAAGCCGCTGATGATCCGAAAGAAGGGAATGAGATTCGTGATGCATCAAGAAGTGAGAGTTGAGTAAAGGCTTCCAAAAGGACTGTGATAGAAAGTAAGAGCTATGTAGGGCGATAGTTAGAAGCATCAGAGCGGCTTCCTTAGGAATAGGTTGGACATATGCTCGCTTCCAACACTGAGGGAAAGTGTTAGTTTGGAGACATAGAGAATATAGTTGAACGAGAAGCGAGGTTAGCACGGAAGCACACTCCCTCAAAATCGCGAGGAATGCCATCCGGGCCACCCACCTTCCTAATGTTCATAGATTTCTGGTGAGCCCATGCATCCGGATCAAATATAATCACAGGTAAAGACATAGGACACCTGGAGAGGAGAAGGAGGAGGTATAAGTCAGAATAATCCAGGGTTGAGTTAGAGGAGAAAATAGGAGGCCAAAGAGATTGGCCTTTTCAGTTGGAGATTTAGCAACAGAACCACTGTATAGCCTGGTGAGAGAAAGGATGATTTACAGAGGTTGTTAGAAATATTTTGGCAAGAGACCAGAAAGATTTGTCAGTAGAGAACCAAGGAGGTTAGACACTTTCATTTAATGAAAGTCCGCTTTGCTAGTTGAAGAGTATCCCTGCAACTATTTCTAGCTAAATGAAAATTAGCAAACAGTGATTGGAGAACGAGAATTTTTCCACACCAAACGCACTGTCTCTATTCTGAATGGCCAGAGAACAGGCCCGATCGAACCATGGATTATGAGAAAGATTTAGTCGAAGAAGAATGAACCTGCTCATCACTTCCATCAACGATTATAGCTCCCACTTTATCGGCAGAAGCTGGAGCGTCTTCAGAGTCAAAGCAAACACTATAGTTAGCGTAGAAGCAAGGCAATGCCCCCCAATCGGCCCGGTCAAAGTGCCAGAAAAAAAACGCATAGGGCATGATGGAGCTGTTGGAGAGAAAGTATTAAAATAAGAGACAGGCCAGTCAGACGATAGGAGCGAAGGGTGTATTTATAGAGGAGAAGGACTAGGAAACATGTAATAAGTGTGTTCAAGAATTGGCTGGGATGATCCGGAATGTGTGTAGGCCCTTAATTAGTTGCTCCTGATTGAGAATACTGGACGACGGCTCCACCCAAATCAGCATGAGGAACCCATCCTATTCAGTGTTGTGTGTGTAAAATTGGAAATCCCTAAATAGAGGATCTCAGTATTTGGCCAGAAGACAGGCCAGCAAGTAGTAATGTAATCAAAGTACAGGAATAAAATCTGTCTCTGTTTAGAGAACAGAAAGCAGAGGCACAAGATTATTGAGTAGAAGGAAGAAAGATTTTAAGCCACAGAACATCGAGCCGGCATCTGATTCTCGAGATCGTTATAGAGGTGAAAGCGATGGTTTATTATGGAAATTATAAAGCGTTATAGTTGATATATTAAACGATCCTTAGAGAATGACCGAACATCTGGTCTCAAGCAGATAAGATCGGGAAAAAAAATTCGGTTAGATTTTACAGAGGGTATCCCGCACGATGAGTGAGTGCAGTCACCGATGTTGCGGAAGCCACAGAAACCCGTCCGCAACCTGTTCATACACGAACAATACTAATCATAACAAAAAAAAAAACAAAAAAAAAAAAAAAAAAAAAAAACAAGAAACAAACTTTTTATTTAATTATTTGGGATAAAAAAATTATTCAGACGGGCGGCAAACCCGAATTTAAACCTGAAATTTTAAACGCGAAACCCACAAGATCAAAATATGAAAACTGGAAAGCGAAACAAACTATGTACCAACACCACTGAAATGTTACAAAAAAAGCAGAGAAAAAAATATTGATCAACTAAAAAAGTAAAACACCCATAAATTATAATAATTTCTCTCCCAAAAAAAAGAAAAGAAACAGAAAAAAAAAAAATAATAACCCTCAACACTATGATATATATATATATATATATATGGTGATGGTGATATATCGAAACTATCATTATTGAATTCAAAAAGCCTCTCTGCACTCTTCATCCTAAAAGCATCGGCCAAATATCCAACACCGATACTCTAGAAAATATTGATACCGGGGATACCTGACACACGGCATGATCCCTAATATATGCAGAGAGAAGAGAGAGGTATATATATATGGTATATATATATATACATATGCATATATATATAGAAACCTGTATTTCTCACATATTTCTGGTAACTTCATGTCCAAACCCGAACAAAATTCACTCTCACACAAGACACACACTGACTAATTAACACATTGTTCTGTCACATTGTCCCAGAATTAAGAAACACCATGATCACTGAGTGCAATTTTGGCAACTGACACTGATGTCCACATAACACATATGAAGAAACGGGTTCAATGCTGAGTGTCTTTATTTTTTTCTTCACCATAGTTCTCTCGATTTTCAATTTTACCACCAAACCATATTTCACTTTTAATGGTTCTCATCTTTTCGTTCTTTATAATAGTCTTATTTTCTTACTATAATTTCAACATCTCTTTTATTTCCAATTTATTCTCATGTTTCAGTTTAAGTCAGTTTATTATATACAATATTTACAATGTTCTCCTGCGGAGTATCAGCCGTTGATCCAGGGTTTCACTCCAGTAGAAGCCAAACAAATTCAGCCATCAAAACCATCCCTGAAAATGTTTTCCCATACTCGATGGTTAGGGTGACAAAGACGAATGGAATAATGGATTTAATAGGCAGCAATCAGTTCAAAAGTTAATGCCAGAATTTTACTTCATATCCTTCATCCATTAAATGGACTAAACAAATAGTTTTGAAGTAAAAAATAGTAAGCCTAGTAAAGTTCAAAAGGAATTAAAGTAAATAAATTATTTAATACATCAATTTCATAAAAGTAAATTCCCTATTTAACGTAATGCGTGATTGAAATCAATCTGGAGAATGCACCTAAATCATGGCAAATCATTGTTAAACTAAAATTACTCAATGCCAAATGGAAACAGCAATGAATGGAAAATAAACAAGAAGGAATATTCCTTTACCTGAGTGAATTGACCATGCCATGGTACTGACATTGATCGAATTTGATAACGTCAAATGAAAAATTAGCACTGAAAAACACAACGGTAAGATTTCTTCATCTTCTAGTATAAAAAAATGAGACCAACTATATATAATAAATGGCAAATGAGAATTGATAATGACACAAACAAAAATCAATAATAAAGGGTTATATTAAGATAATACGTTCACACTTTCTGGATCCGAATGATTAAGTGGGAAACTCCTTCTTCAACAGACAATGAAGATCAAACCCTGAAGAAAAGGATAAAAGTAAGTTCAAAACAAGAAAATCGAATTGCAAATTCCAAATCTGGTCTGTCAAATTCTAATAGTAATGATAAAATCAACAGTAATCACAAAAGAATAATAAAACAATAAAGAAGGTGATTACAACACATAAAAAAATAGAGACATCTTTCAAGCGTGAATACTTGACGTCATGTACCAACGAAATCTGCTCCAAAAAATGAAAATCAAACCATTAACAAAAAAATTTCTAGAAACCACTTATGCACGAAAATCAAGGAACTGAGAAAAGGAAAGAAAACAATGGGCCCAAAATAACAAAAATTATTTAACATCCACCATATATACACTCTTTTTGGATCCTAGGAATGACCCAGGAGTGAAAAAAGACAGGAAACTACAAAATAAAACTGAAGAGTGCATGAAGAAAGATAGCACTGTTGATTCTATCAGTTACGAGTCACCCCCCACTCTGATTCTGGCCACACCCATACTTCCTCTCTAATACCCATCACATCTCAACTTCTACCTCAGCTGCACAAATCAATGAGCACAAAACTGCCTTACTACCTTTTATCAAGCTTTTTATCTCTATGGTAATAAGATGATCTACAGGAAATTTGAACTTTAAGGCTGGCTATCCCAAACCAGCACCACCAACGTGTTCACAAATCTAATTCATGCCCAGATAATAAAATATAAATAATATAATAATATAAGCAATGATAATAAAGTAAATTATGATACAAACATAAAAATATACTTCTTTCACATACCTGAAATCCTTTTTTTGAATTCAGTAAGTGGTCGCCTGACTATCATCATACATCATGGACTTATAATTTTAAAACTTATACTTACCCCACTACAGATTGTCACAATTATATGTATAACATATATTTTCCTTGAAAATGTATCGTATTAATAGCCTGAGGATAAAGATAATGCCATCAAAGACCAGATGACAAAGAGCTTGGTTGGATCAGAAGAGTTGTCCTTACAGTACCCTCTGAACTGGTTTCATCCGTTGCTCTAAAATGCGAACAAGCAAATCGAAATAAAGGTACATTAAATGTTAATATTATTTTCATACACTAAAATCTTTGGTTAAGATTGTAAACTGGTTAAAAGTGCATTTCTATCAAATTAGTTTGTCCTAACCAATTGAAATGTATATTTTTTTAAATTTCATTAAATAAATATATATATATATGGCATATATATATATATATATATATATATATATTATTATATATATTATTATATATATATATATATATTAGTATATATAAGTATACATATATGATATATATATATATATACATATATATATGAGAAAGAGATATATATATATATATATACATATATATATAAGAGAGATATATATTATATATATATATATATATATATATATATATAGTATAGAGAAAGAGAAAGAGATATATATATATATATGCATATAAGATAAGATAAATAAAAGTGAGGAATCCTTTATAGTTTTAAGTCCATATATATATATATATATATGTATATATATAATATATATATATATATATATATATATATATATAAGAAAGAGAAAGAGAGTATATATATATATATATAGAGAGAGTATTTTTTATTGAGGGGAATGAGAATGGAATGGAACAACTTGGGGACAGTGGATGGAATGAAGGAGGAATGAAGATGAAATGGAAGGACAGATAGTGAGGAAGGATAATGGAAGAGACATGATTAGAACAAAGCGAGATGAAACGTTTCATTGGAATAGAACTTGTTCTATTTTTTTCAGCCAACTCGGAATATAGAAGCTACTCATCCTTTTCTAAATATCGCCCTATATCTGAAATTCCATTTAAATATCTATCTAAAATATTTAAACTATTCTCTAACTCATTTCCTGATCACCTGGAGTCTCATTCCACTTTTTTTTAGATCATTAGTATGGCTTTCTGTCACTGAGGCTGGCGATATATTTTCCTATTTAACTGATTTATGGTTTTCTCCCTTTAGAGACTATCGGAGTCTTGAGTGGTGGCACTTGACATATCAAAAGTTTTAGACCGGTATGTCACTGGTCATTACTCTTATATATGTTACCCTTCCTTTGATTTCCTCTTGTATGCTATTAATTTTCTCTGATCACTTCATATCAGTACTGCTGATGAGCAACCTCTTTCCTCTTTCCTATTAATTGTGATGCTTCTCAAAGGTATGTTCTATCCCTAACTTTATTCCTTCTTTCATTAACGATATCCTCAGATGTACCTCTAACTCTGTCTGGCCTTTACAACGACCAACTCTCCATATTCTTCCACTCATTTTAAATCTGTTCCTGCTTTTTCTCTTTCTAATGTTTCCTCCTCGCCTTCGCCTTCCTCCAATTCCTCTTCTTGTGATCTGGATGGAAATTTCGGTGGGTCACTCTCATTTTGTACCCATCTCTAAAACCTAAATTTCTTTTAAAATCCCTCTAAAAAAACATCTCCCAACTTTCCCTATTTCTTTACATGCTACCTGCTCTAACGTCTCACCTTGTGAACAACTTTAAACATTCTTGGTCTGGAACATAAATAACAAATTGTCTTGAAACCCCATATCACAGGAAGATGGCCTTGAAGAAATCCCTGAGTTCTGTTAATGATGTGAATTTTTCTTCTGCAAAGCTGCTCCAGGTTATATAAGGCTTTATTGATCTCTTGTTTAGAGTGCTGTTTCTCACATTTAGCTGGGGCTCACATTTATTAGAGTTGAGCCTGTGCCGCAGATACACAAACTGTCCCCAACTTTCAAACTCCTTCTGCAACTTGAAGATGGCGTACTCATCTCTTTCCATAGGTATTACAATGAAGATGCCCGGGAAGTCGAATTCCTCGCACTCCAGCCCATTGTATGACCCACATAGAACAGTAAGTGCCTGCCTCACACTCACTATGCTGGAGTAATGTAAACTCCAGTCCCGTTAATTGTGGTATGCCTCTTTCCAGCCACTTCTGTTCTGTGAAACTCTCTTCCTGTCTTTAAAGCCCACGTCTGCTCTCACCTGAGATCTTTGCTTTTGGCTTGGCTATGATGCTTTACTCTTATTTTCTGACCCGTCACCAGCTCAGGAGTGGTGATAATCAGTATATATATATATATATATATATATATATATATATATATATATATATATATATATATATATATATATATATATATATATATATATATATATATATATATATATATATATATATATATATATATATATATATATATATTAGGGATGTACCGAGAGTATGTATTGGTATTGGTTAATATGGCTGATACTTCTTACTTTTGGGTGAAAAATTATGAGAAACTTTTAGATTCAATAATAGATCTAGTTCTGATATAGATAGCTAGTACTAGGTTATTTTTTTTTCTTTCCTTTTTAACTTAGATTTTAGCGTTTCTCCAATCCTGGTCTTTAGCGCAAACATTTACCTATTTGGACAGCCATTTTTATAATTTTATATAGATTTATCTTCTACTTTTTTGCTGATCAATAGTATTTTTTTCTTTTTTTTTATTTATACCTCGCTAATTTCGTGGAGTGTGTGAGTGCGCTAGTGTTTTTAAACTTTCTGGATTATTCATATTTTGATATTTGTTCTAAATAGGGTTTTGCAGTTTTAAAATTTCAGGTTTTAAATTTAGGTTTCAGCGTACGAATAATTTTTCCTCATTTTTCCTTTGGTCTTCGTTTTTTTTTTTTTTTTTTTTTTGTGTGTGTATCATCTGCCGAACTACTTTCACAGGCTGGCTTCTTTTGACTTACCAACATCAATGGCTTGCACTCTAACTCTGCATCCATGGAATACCACGCCTCTAACTCTAATTTCTGCTCTTGTCTGAGACCCAGAAGGCTAAGAATTCATCCTTCAACCCGCTAATATATCCAACTAACTTATTTAATACTCTGTCTGAAGGTGGGAGTATGTGCCTATGTAAATGTAAACAGTCTCGAGACTCTCGAATCTCCTAACTTCGATGTTCTGTATATAAAATCTTTCTTCCTTCTACCACAATAATCTTGTTGTTTCTGCCACTGTTCTCCTAACAGAACAGATTTCATGCTCTTTTGATTACCTTACTACTTTCACGAGACTGTTATATCTTCTCATCCAAATACTGGGGTCCTCTATTTAGGGGATTTCACTACACTGAATGGATGGGTTCCTTTCATACTGATTTAGGTGGGGAGGAAACCGAATCATTCAGTATTCTCAACGATCTTGAGCAACTAATTGAAGAACCTACACACATTCCGATTCTTGAAATTCTTGAACACACTTGACCAATGTTTCACCACTAGTCCTTCTCTATAAATACACCACCTTCGTTCCTATCGGTAAATCTGACCACAAGCTTACTTAATTCTAATACTTTCTCTCCAACAGTCCATCCTGCCTTATGCGGTTTTTCTGGCACTTTGATCGGGCCATTTGGGGGCATTGTGTTGTTTTCACACTAACTATAATTTGAGTAATTTGCTTTTGACTCTGAAGACGCTTCAGCTTCTGCCGATGAGGTCTGTAACTGTTGATGGGATGAGCAGGTTCATTCCTTCCTGGACTCTTTTTCTCCTCAAAATCCTTGGTTCGATCGTGCTTGTTCCTCGGGACCATTGGAGGCTAGAGACAGTGCGCATCGGTGTGGAAAAATTTTCTTTCTCCTATCACTCTTGCCAACTTTCATTCAGCTAGAAATCACGCAGGATACTCTTCGACGAGCAAAGCGGGATTTCATTAAACGAGTGCTGACCTCCTTGTTCTCCTACTGACAAATCTCTGGCCTCTTGCCAAAAACCTAACAACTTCTGTAAATCATCCTTTCCTAATCTTATTCGCTCTGATGATTCTGCTGTTAATACTCCAACTGAAAGGCCAATCATCTCTTTGGCCTCCTATTTCTCCTCTCTTAACTCAACCCGACGATTCTGCAATTCTCTTTCCTACCTTCTTTTCTCTCTCTGTGTGTCCGTATATGCCTTTACTTGTAATTTTATTTGCCAAAAACATCTCTTAACAACTTCTGTAAATCATCCTTTCTCCTCTTATTCGCTCTGATGGTTGTTACTCAACTGAAAAATGGCCTTTGGCCTCCTATTTTCTCTAACTCAACCCTGGACGATTTCCTAAGTAGCCCTTCTTTCCTACTCCTTCTCCTCTCTGTGGGTGTCCTATGCCTTTATTTCTCGAAATTTCATTTGACAGTGTAAGGGGTTCTGAAATCTATGAATGTTAGTAAGGCGGCCTGATGGCATTCTTCTCAGAGTTTTGAGGTTAATACCAGTAAAGTAACTAACATTGCATAAAAAACATATTCATACTTTTTCAAGCATATCTCTAACATATTAACGTTAATTTTACATTGACAGTAATATTTAAAAAAATTTTATCATATCCTGTCTAATTATCATACAGACCAACGAATATGTTGCTAACGTAACAAGTTTTTTACATTAACATCGTAATATTTAAAAAATTTACTATAACCTTTTGTAATTATCATACATCCCCAACAAATACAGAACATAAAGTTTTATCCAGACATAAAACATAAAAATAAGTTCTTTGAATAAAATATCGTAGTGGGGCGTAATAGCTTACCCATACCCTAAAGCTGCAAATCAGTAAATCAAACCATCCATCCCCACCCTCCCATCCCACCCACCCTTCCAGCATGATTCTAGGATCTATTGATTCAGGGTCACATTTTCGAGAATATTCAGATAAAACATAACACAAAAAAAAATAAGTTCTTTATACTCTGACCAACTAATATATGCTAACATAACATTATTGTTTTTCGATAATAAAGCCAACGTGAGCTTTACTCAGAACTAGAATATAATGTACAACCCACAAACCAGCACAACACACCTTACGCATTAATAAACTACTAACATTAACAAAGTTCCATACTAACAACAGTAAAGTACCTAACACATGCTATTAACCCATTCATACTTTTCAAGCATATCTCTTAATATATCAATGTTAATTTTACATTAACATATTAATATTAAAAAATTTAGCATAACCCTGTTCAGTCTACTTCACCACAACGAATATAACGCTGCTAACGAATAGTTTTTTTTTACATTAAACATAGTAAATTTAACAAAATTCATCATAGCCATACCCTAAATATCATAATCCCAACTAATAATTGCAAACATAGCAAAGTTTTATCCAAACATAACAAAAAATAACAAAGTTTTATCCAAACATAACATAAAAATAAGTTCTTTGAATAAAATATCATAGTAAAGTGTAATAGTTTACTGATTTTAAAGCTGTAAATCAATAAATCAGTAATTCAAACCATCCGTCCCTCTACTCACCACCCAGGGTCTGCGGAGATCGATTGATCGATCGACGGAGTCGGGGATGTCGAAAGTATCATTTGGAACATAACAAAAAATAAGTTCTTTATAGGATCTGACCACAGCTAACGTAACAAAGTTTGTCATCAATAAAGTAACATACCGCGTAACCTTGAACTAAGAATATAACGTACAACGACAAACCCAACATACCGTACCAATAAACAGTCAACATTAACAAGTTCTCGGTTTACAGTAAGTAACTAACAATGCATACAGAACGTAACCTGTTCACACTTTTTCAAACGAATCTGTAACATATCTTTAATATTACCATAGTAATATTTAACAAACATTTATCATAACCTATCTATTTATCATACAGACCTAATATATGTTAAGGTAAACGGTTACATCAATAAAGCGCCAAAACATCATAACCTGAACTAAGACAATATAATGTACGAAACTAACATACCTCACGCAGAATAATCTGCTACCAAAATTCCCCACTCTATCAAAGGTAAAGCAGCTGACAGGACATACAAACTCAATGGATCCCCACTTTCCAACATATCAGCAACAGCTAATGCAGTATTATCTAACAAAACCCCTTAAATAAAGTGACCACAGTCTATCAAAGATACATGCATCATGAACTATGAACTGACACACTACATTCATCATAGTGTCACTCATATCGAATATATAACATCATTTTGAATTATGAATAAACGCAGACATTAGCAAAATTCTCGAGCAAACCTAACATTACCCAGCAAAACTTACCCTATGCTCATGTTTCTAACACATCATCGTCAGTTAACACAATAATATCTTACAAAACTTATCATTTCTTCTAACAAAACCAGTTTTAATTTCACATTGTCATAGTAATATTTAACAAAACGTAACAGAACATACACATAGCCTAACATATCGGGCACTACAAGGGTGAAACCTACACAGATACCAACATCAGGTTCTACCTAATATTAACATTTGGAATCTATGAATAAGTTCTCAACCTATCCCTCATCATACAGCAAACTCAACCTATACTTGCTTTTTTTTCAAGCATAACATCGGCAGATAAAGCAGCATTATCTAACAAAATTTTAACAAAGTGTCCAAACTTTCAAAAAGACACCAGCATCTTGAACTATGAATTGATACTTTTCATCAAAGTGTCATGATATCAAATATAAGATCATTTTGAACTATGAATAAACATAGACATCATAAATATCACTGTCAAAGACGGTATACAGATCAACGAATAAACACTAACATAATATTTCCTGAACTAAAACGTAGAGAAATTCATAGTACTGCGGCATACATTAAGGTGGAATAAACCGCGGCATATTTAACGCACAACTTGCTTTGCCAGTAAACACCTGATAGAGCTTATAAATACCAGAGGGATATCAAAATGTGCTAATTAATTTAGAGATCACCACGCAACGTCCCTTTAAAAGCAGTAATCCATTAGAGTGAGGTGAGCTGGCTAATAATTCCTCCGGCGAGGGTAGATATCCGGCCGGAGCGCAATGAAACCCATTAATGATCTGATCGATTGATCTGATCTGATTGATCAGCGGCTGTAGACAGGGGTGAGAGGCCCAACCCTTCTGAAATTATTTGCCGAAAAAAAATTTTGATCTCAAGCCCCAATAATAATAATAATAATAAATAATAATAATAATAATAGTCAATAATAATAATAATAATACACAATAATACACAACAATAATAATAATAATAATAATAATAATAATAATAATAATAATACAATAATAATAATAATAATACCACGAATAAGAAAAGCATTTAATGGAAATCAGGAGACATGTTTGTGGTCCAAGTAACTCCAGGTCAAGTGGCTGTTCTCACATATGTATAAAATAACTAGACCAAACGTTTCAAAGTTTATTGATAGCAAATCACAATTCCCAGTTAGAAATAATGATGGATGTAACAAATATTTAAAGACAAAGGAGGAGCTGTAATCGCTGATGGGACTAGCAAGTTCATTCCTTCTTCAACTAAATCTTCTCTCCTCATAATCCATGGTTTCGTGCTTGTTCTCGGGCCATTCAGGCTAGAGACAGTGCGTATCGGGGTGGAAAAATTCTCGTTCTCCAAATCACTTTCGCCAATTTTCATTCAGCTAGAAATCGCTACAGGGATTTTCTGTAATAAAGCGGGCTTTCATCAAAAAACGAAAGTGCGCTTAACTTCCTTGGTTCTCCTACTGGACAAATCTTTCTGGCCTCTTGCCAAAAGCATCTGTAGCAACTTCTGTAAATCTCCCTTCCTCTGATGTTCTGTTGTTAATTTCTCCAACTGAAAAAGGCCAATCTCTCTGGTCTCCTATTTTCCACTAACTCAACCTTAATGATTCTGGCATTTCTCTTCCTCCTCCTTTCTCCTCTCAGGGTGTCCTATGTTCTTGCTCAGATTACATTTCTGATCGGGTGCATAGCCCCTGAAATCTATGAAGGATAGCAAGACAGGCCCAGATGGCATTCCTCCCAAGTTTTGAGGGAGTAAGCTTCCGTGCTCCCCGCCCTCGTTCAACTATACTCCCTATGTTTCAATACTAGCATGAAGCTCAGCCATGTCCAACCTATTCCGGAAAAGGAAGCCGCTCTGATTCTAACTATCGCGCCATAGCTCTCACTTGTATTCTATCTACATCTTTTGAAACCCTTCTCAACTCTCCTTAATAGAGTATTTGGAAACTGATTCCCTTCTATCAATCTTAGATTGCAAATATAACTTCCTCAGCGCTCTCGAGGCTCTCTGGCGATAAACTCCTGGATATAACCTTTTATGTTTTCAGCACTTAGAACTACATGAGGAGACTTCAGGAGTGCTTGACATATCCAAAGCATTTGACCGAGTATGGCACGCTTCACTGCTCTCCAAGCTCCCTCCTTTGGGATTCCTCTTTCTTTGTTTAATTATGTCTAGCTTTCAAATTTCTAAATATTTGTTGTTGATGGGGAGACTATTTCTTCTTTTTTCTGTCATTGTGGTGTTCCTCAGAGTTCTGTCTTATCTCCAACTTATCACTGCTTTTTATTAATGATCTCACCTGCACATCTAACTCTCACCACTCATGTACCAATGATTCTACCCTTCATTCAACTCCATTCTCAGTGCCCTGCTTCCTCTTTTACTTCTAGAATTGCCTCTGCCTTAATCTTTCCTAGGCCTCTATTCTAGCTGATCTGATAGAATTTCAAGTGGGGTCGTCTCAACTCAGAACACTCTTAAAACCCAACTTTTACAAATCTCTCTCAAAGGCATTCTAACTTCTTCTCCTATCTTATTCGACGGGTCTCTGCCTCCTGTTGACAAATATAAATATCCTTGGCCTTAACATAAAACCAAAAAATGTCTTGGAAACCTATCGTCACAAGTGGCCTCAAAGAAACTGAGTTCTGTTTAGATCTACTGTGATCTTTTTTTCTCTTTCTCAGTTGGTTCCCAGCTACAGCAAGGGTCTTCCCCATCCGCTCTTGTATGGGAGTACTGCTTTCATCTGGGAGGGGGCTCTGGTTTCACCCGGCTTTGGATAGGTCGAGTCAAAGGCCGCGGCTTATGCAGCGCGATGTCGGTGCTTTATCTCTATTCTGTGCAACCAGCGCAAGTGCTCGAGGGTATCATTGGTGCACCACCTTTACGACGGCACGCCCTCGTAGAGTGCTGTATCCGCGCACAAGTTTTGTGCTGATATTGGTAACTCCAGACTAGTCTGTGCTTCATTCTTCCCGCCACCTCTGTTCTGTGGAATTCTCTTCCATCTCTGTATAGTCTTGTTTAACTTAATCTCCTCACTTTAAAGCCTGAGTCTGTGCTCATCTTCGTAATTCTATGTGCGATTGTTAACTTTTGAGGGTATCACACCTCCCCTGAATAGAGTCTAACGTATGGTAAGTACAACTAAAAAAAAAAATCCCAGGGCAAATATGTGGCAAATGAACTAAATCCCCACTCACCCCATCCAAACATCATTCAGATTATCCAGAAAATCTCACTCTTTAACACTCACCCCCCATACCCAACCACACATACTTCTACCTATTCAAACTTAAATTTAACCTTAGAATTCTAGTAGTACTCACACACACAAAAATCTACCATAGTTTCACCACAAGTCATCAGAATTGCAAATCCTTCTATCCCTCTCATTCCTTTCCACACCAACACAAACACATTTCACACCACCACTCATTTTCACCGTTTCCTTCCATCTCTGCCTTCTAATGCGAGCAAATCAAATTTGCCCTTTCAAATACATCCATCACCTCTCTAGTCTTTCCTCAACATTTATTCTCTGACATTCCATGTAATCATACGAACGATTCACACATTTTCGCCGAAAGATAGAACGCCGCTACGGCGATCACGACCTTCTTCGAGCCATGCACAGCATCCTGCAAGATAAGGGTAGCAAGCCAACCAACCACCACCATGGCACCATCACTTAGTTGTTTCTTACGACACGCAGGACATAGATGTCGGCAATATCAATATCTGCGTAACGCTAGATGAATATTTGACGTTCAACACCTCCTGAATAGCTCTGCCCGCGAGCGGCGTGCCTGGCAACCAACTCGCCAAAGATGGACGCGCCAAGAGAGTGGACACAGTAAGGTCCGAAAGACCGCTGATGCAATCTCCCAACCCTCGCCTGAATCCGTTTGGTGGTATTCTATGGAGAGCCAGGTGGAGACAGAAAGGAAGCTCTTTAGTAGAGTCGGTGGTTCTGGATTTTGATAAGGTAGGCAACCTACACATGAAGGGATGGCAAACCAATAAGGGCAGACACCGTAGTCAAATTAAAACAGTCTTCGCACAGGGGAGGCGGAGAAAACGG
>JABUQX010065515.1:0-5000 GCA_015478945.1 Trachelipus rathkii | reverse complement strand
ATTGTCGTAACAGGAGAGACGAGAGAACCGTCGAAAGAGATAGGAAAGTGAGGTGTCTTAGAGAGAGATTTGTAGAAGTTGAGTTTTTTAAAGAATTAAATTTCACAAGGTTGAGACGACCCCAATCTGGAAATTCTGTCCAGATCAACGAGAATAGAATCGGAAAAGGTTAAGACGAGAGGCACTTAGAAGTAAAAAGAATGAGTAGAATTGATATGACTTAAAGAATGAAGGGTCGAGTCAATGGCATATGAGTGGATAGAGCAGATGTGCAGGTGAGAAGATCACTAGGAAAGCAGGAATAAAGTAGGAGACAAGACAGAACCCTGAGGAATTACACTATTGACAGAAAGAAGAAGAATTCGCCCCATCAACAACAGCCGATATAGAGCGATTTGAAAGAAAGCTAGACAAGGCAAGCAAAGAGAAGGAGAAACCCAAAGGCTTGTTGAGCAGTGACGCGTGCCATACCCGTTCAAATGGATATGTCAAGCGCGCCACCACGCAAGTCTCCTAGTAGTTTGAGGAAGGAAAACCATAAATCTGTTAAATAGAAAGTATATCGCCAGGCAGACCTCGAGCCGAAAAAGCCATACTGGCGAACGGAAAGAAGTGAATGAGATCTAGATGGTCTAAGAAGTTAGAGTTGAGAAGAATTTAGAAAGTTAAAGCCATAGGGCGATAGTTAGAAGGACTAGAGAGCGGCTTTCTTTTTCGGAATAGGTTGACATATGCGTCTCCAAACACCGAGGAAAGTGCTAGTATTGGAGGCATATATAGAATATATAGTTGAACGAGGGGCGGGTCAGCACGGAAGCACATTCCCCTCAAAACTGGTAATGCCAATCACACCCGCCTTCTTACGTTCATGATTTGTAGAAGCCCATGCACCGGATCGCAATGTAATCACAGGCAGTAATCTGGAGAGAGAAGGAGGATGAAGAGGAATGCCAGAACGTCCACGGTTGAGTTAGAGGAAAATAGTAGGCCGAAGAGATTATCCTTTTTTCAGAGGGAATATTAGCAACAGAACTATCAGAGCGAATAAGAAGGGGAAAACAAATTTCCAGAAGTTGTTAGAGATGTTTTTGGCAAGAGGCCAGAAGATTTGTCAGTAGGAGAACCAAAGGAGGTCAGCACTTTCGTTTAATGAAAGTCCGCTTGCTTCGTCGAAGAGAATCCCTGCAACGATTTAGCTGAACGAAAATTAGCAAGAGTGATTGAAGAATAAGAATTTTTCTACACCCGATACGCACTCTCTAGCTTAAATAGCCAGAGAACAAGGACGATCGAAACCATGGTTTTTGAGGAGAAAAAGATTTAGTCAAGAAGGAAATGAACCTGCTCATCCCATCAATGATTGCAGCTCCCACCGGGTAGAAGCCGTAGCGTCTTCAGAGTCAAAGCAGTCACTCCAATGATAGTTAGCTTATAAGCAATTTATAAGCTCCTAAACTCAGCCCATATTAAATGTCAGAAGACCCTTTAGGCAGGATGGGAGCTGTTGGAGAAAGTAATAAAATTAAGAGATATAAGGTTGCATCGTTTTACCGATAGGAGCGAAGGTGGGGTATTTATAGAGAGAAGGACTAGGTGGAAACATAGGTCAAGAAAGTGTTCAAGAATTGGCTGGGACGATCCGGAATGTGTCATAATTAGTTGCTCCAGATCGCTGAGAATACTGAATGATTCCGCTTCCTCCCCAAATCAGTATGAGAGGACCCCAAACCATTCAGTGTTGTGTACATTGAAACCTAGATAGAGGACCTCAATATTTGGATGGGAAGATATAGCAGTCTCGTGAGAAGTAGAAGTAATCAAAAGGTGATGAAAACTGTTCTCTGTTAAGAACAGTAGCAGAAGCATGAGAATTGTATTAGAAGGAAGAAAGATTTTAAGCCACAGAACATCGAAGTTAGGAGATCCGAGATTGAGACGCCGCAGAGTGTTTATGTTTACATAGGCACATACCCACCCTTCAGACGGAACAGAACAAGTTGGTAGTTGATGGTACAAACGAGTTAGAGGACGAACTACCATCTGTCCTGGTAGACAAGAGCGCATGGTTAGAGTTGAGAGGGTATTCCACGATGCAAAGTTAGAGTTCAAGCCACGGATGTTGGTAAAATCAATAAAAGAAAGCCACGCCTGTGCAAATCCACCATCATACACGCACACACAGTCACAACAAAAAAGAACAACAGACAGAAACAAACAGACAAAACCCAAAGGAGAAACGAGGATAAAGTTATTCAAAATTAAAAAATATATATATATATATATAATTTTAAAACGCTTAAACCTATTTACAGCAAATATCTAAAACATGAATAATCCAGAAAGTTCAAAAACCACGCACTCACACACACTCAAGAAATTGCATACGAAAAAAAAAGAAAGAAGAAGAAAAATACCTATTGATCAAACTAAAAATTTGAAAACTAAAACTATATAAAATCATAATAACGATATTCAAATAAGTAAACCAAAAATCTGCTAAAAAGAAGCTCCAGGAAAAAAAAAAAACATAACCTGGTACTAGCTAAACTAACGTATTGCTTTCAACTGCTCAATCCTAAAAACTAACTATAGCTATCGCACATAACTAAAAGTCAAAATCAAAAAAATTAAAACGAATAACTTGTTGCACTAACTTTGGCTATTAATGATTCTGACACCTTCCGATCTGCTTGCGCGCCGATTTCTGACCGCAGAGTTTTGCACTACAAAATCGAATCCAGACATCCTTTGGTTCTACCATCCAAAGGTTTCTTTGCGTATGCTGCATGCTAGACACAAGTGTTTGACGCAGTATCCTGGGTAGTAAAATCTGGCTGACAAGGGCCTATTTCGCCTCCACCTGCAAATTACCTTGCTCATACTTACATGACCATCTTGCTGGGGACACTCTCAGCTGCTGATTTCTGTTCCCGACTCAAACAGGGCCTGTTTGTTGGCATGAGTGTTGGTCGGAGGATCATCGTGGTGCCAAACTGCATAGCATAAAGCCGCTCCTGGGGATTTGGCCATCGTCTTCGCTTGAGTTAGCATCAGGAGGTGGTCCTGCTCACGGCGAATTGGCCATACTAATGTCACTCACAGCTATCTTATGGCAAGGGAGCACCCCCCTTTATGTCCTTTCTGCCGTTCCCAGTGTCTACTTTCGGTACGCCATCTTCTCGTGGAGTGTGGTTCTTGCGGCTTCCAGAGACCGGTTTTTCCCCTTGTTACACACCATACCTTTCCAATCCCACCTATATATTGTCTGAATCACTTCATTTCCACAGTGACGCGATTTTTAGTTTTCCTTCGAACCGAATCTGCTCTATAGGATTTACTAATTGTATCTTGCATTTTCATGCGTTCTGCTTAGAGTTGCCCTGCATGATTTTCTGACTGCATCGCCTTTGTGCGCAGTTTGTCCCAGTACTGACCCCACCAAACATATATATATATATATATATGAGAAAGAGTATATAGAGGAGAGGAGAGAATGTCCTTCTGTACATATAGAGACATATATATAAAGACATATATATGACATATATATATATATGAGAGTTCTGAGCTTGATGACCTTCTTTTGGTGGACAGAGGTGGACTGAAAGTAAGGAAAGAAAAGTGGAGAAAAAAAGATCCAAGAAATGAGAAGAAAAAAGAATAAAAAATGGGAAATGGAAACAAATGCATCCACCATAGTGCACAGAGTTAAGGGAAAGAAGAATTGAAAGTTTAGCTGCTAGTAAGAATAGATCTGACAGAATCCATGAAAATCCATCTTAAAGATGGTTAGTACACTTGATACAAACTATCTTGAATATGTTTAGAAGCAGAATGGGAATCAAGATTAAAAGGTTCAATTTATAAACACAGCAACAGTGCCGTCTAAATGTTCTGACCATGATGGATGTAATAACAAATTATATTTCTTAAAGGTTCACTTGTTAAATCACAGCAACACAAATATTCAAATGTTCTGAATGCAAATATGAAAGCAATAGCAAAAGACACTTTAATGTACACATGCTTGAACATAAAAATTTAAATTACTTGTTATCATTGCAATCCTTAAAACGTAACTATGAAAGTATGAAGAAACACATGTTAACACATGGAAATGTTAAACTTAACAAATGTTCCGGTACAGCGAAGAGTGTAATTGTAAAACAAGTTTAAATTCAGCTCGTTTGGCCACAGTTTTTTACTATTCAAATGTTATGAGTGCAATTTTGAATGTAATTACAAAAAAAACGATCAAACGACACTCAATGATACTCTGGTGACAAAAATGATTCATGGGCTCTCAGCAAACGAAACAATGAGAAAAAAGGTTTAAGAATTCAATTCTATAATCGCATAAAAATATTAAATTATCTAAATGTTCGGAGGTATTTTTTAGAGTAATTAGAAATCACCAATTGCAGAGCCATGATTGAATACTTTCAAAGCATTAAATTATTTCAAACGTTCATGTACCGCGAATGTAATGTGCAAAATCTCGCATGAAGGATCACATGTTAACACAAAAAATAAAATTACTTAAATGTTCTGAGTGCGACCATGAATAAAATCGAGAAGGAAATCTATTCAAAGTTCACATGTTAAGACACGGAAATGTAAATTATTTAAATGTTCTGATTTGTAACTAGCAACGTAATCTGAAAGGGAAGCGAAAAAGTTCAATACGTTGAGCATGGCATATAAAATTATTAAAATGTTCTGAGTGAAAGTAACCACAAAGGACACCTGAATGTACACATGCGTAATAAGACATAAAAATATTATGTTATTTAAATGTTCTGAATGCAGCTTCGAATGTAAACTTAAAGGAAGCTTAAATAGTCACATGTTAACACATGCAAAAACTATGTGGAAAATATGGGAGTGTATATTTGAAAGTAATTATAAAGAAACAATGAAGAAACACGTGTTAACACATACAAATATTAAGTTATTTAAATGTGCTGAGTGTAACTATGAAAGTAATTATAAATTGTGCT
>JABUQX010065514.1:0-27742 GCA_015478945.1 Trachelipus rathkii | reverse complement strand
ATTAAGAAACAGCACACAACAACGCTACAACCCACAGCAAATTTACAGCCTTCTCATTTACAGCACACCCAAGAAGAACGAATTTTGTAATATCAGCGTCCAATATAATAGACCACTTCTTAACTTCCAATCTTTCTCAAATAAACGATGATTAGTGAGTAGGAGTGATAAAAGAAACAAGCATCACTTATGTACTCAGAAGAACTTTTATCATCGATGTTTTAGATATATAACCTTATATTTCCCAGTAATCGTTTCAACTTTGAAGCAAAAGGATTCTATGGAAAAAATTATATAAACTTCATTAGTATTATTTCCCCAACCAGGGTACGTCCACATTATCTAGGATGATAAAATCGACAAAAACTAATGATAAAGAATTGCCAAAATAAAATCTTTATTTATAAGATGAAATATGGATTTGGCATACTTTACTAACTGACGTTCACACGTGGACCTTGATGTCTTGCCAAGCCTATAATTTGTTAAATAAAGAATAATTGTGTTTGGTGAGAAAAAGAAATTTGTGCTCAATTCGTAGTTTAGACAGTAACAAACAAAGGTATTGTTATAGGGTTGACCGATGCATCTATACTCCGAATCGGGCACTTTAGTGTTGAAATTTTCTTTACTCAAAAATAATTTAATAGATCAGTTCACAATACGAACGTAAATTTGAAATTACAACTAGTTGTCTAGGTGAAGTGATGGGATATAACCTTTTCTACCAATAATTAATTAAACCCTACCTCACTTTAACGCCAGGATGGTGAAGGTGAATGTGTGAAGTTTTTCTTGAGTCTTAATAAAGAAGAAAAATAGAAATCTGTTTTGAAATTTTTTAATCTAAATCTAGTTAAGTTGAATAATTGTTAATAGAAAGTGTGGGACATCCAATTAAAATGCCATTTTATCTATAAATACTTATTAACAATCTTTTGAGTTTTAATAGAAGATTCTTACTATTTGTATTGTCAATAAGTTATAAACTAACAAATATATTGATATTCAAGTGTTAGGAAGGTGGTTTAACACCAAATTAAATGCATTAGAAAGACTTAGGAAGGTGATAAAAATAAAAGAGTAATATTAAAAAAGATAATATTATATCTGATTGGTGTTGTAAGCTGAGTTTGAGCACAATATGATAGCAATATATTGTATCATATGTATAGTTGGAATGTGTTAGAGAATGCCCATTTTAAATATATATATGAAATATATTAAACTGAAAAACATAAATATAGGAACTTTATGATCATTTCTTTAAAGGCATGAATTATTTAAAATTGCAACTTTTTAGAATTTTTATTTCTATCTGTGTGTTGAAATTTGTCTCATTTTTTAAAGATATTAATGATTAGCTGACGTATATCACTATCAAACTCGATAAATATAAACTGTCTTATAAGGGCAAAGTCCCTATATCATGCAATCATTTGAAGAAATGTATGAACAATTGTCATAACCTTTTTCTATCGTAAAAATAAGTATCCTTACCACTTTATTATACGGAAACGAGTAATGTTAGCCGCGCTAGGGCCCAGGCTCCCACCTTATTAATTGCTCTGCACGTACCAACTCTCCTCAATACTAAGTAACCCGTCGCACTAACAACAGCTTTGCCTTAACCACCAACCCTCCCAATATTCCAGATCCACATCCAGACATCTCGCAATATAGTCTATATATATTATTTAAATGATGAATAAATGCTTCAACCCTGATTATTTATATATATATATATTAGAGGTATATCTCATTAGATATTATTAGATATAAAATAATATTAACGATATATATGTGATCATGGTGAGTCTTGTGTGGGGTTAGTGCGACAAAACTTTAACTATCTTAATCGCTTTTTTGACAGGGTTATATACATGATGTTCATGTCAAGTTCACTGCCCGCCTACTTCCATCTAAGCTACCTTCCCTTTGGATTTCAACCGTTACTTTAATTTAACCTTGTATAAGTTTCTTTCAATATTGTTCCATTTCAACAAGGTGTATTATAGTTGGAAGCAACCTCTTCGTCTACGGTGTTCTTTACTACTTGTAGCGCCCAGTCGTTCTCTTCAGCTGTTTCTGTATTTAATCTCCAATTCTTATTACCTACTTTTCACTTCAAACGATACGTCTTTAACTGCACGTCTATAGTGACTCTAACTCTGTACATACCTCAACATTAGGCCGAATGAACCAGACGTCAACTCTCGCATTCCCTAAGTCCACTCATCTAACTTTGCTCCTCGAATCAGTAGTTTGTATCTAGAGGTTGCCACCGTCTAAAGCTTCCTCCCTTCTTGATTCCAATTCTTTTGTGTCTGATTTGTTCGGAATTTCTCAGTAGGATACATAAGCACCACAAACCAATTTGATTTATTGAGAGGGAAGATGAAATTATGAACGGTATTTTTCTTTAACAACTTCCTCATGAATGTGATAAAATGGAACAATGTTAAAAGAATGTTGCGTGGAATAATTCAAACCATTTTTAAAATCTTGGTATCTGAAGATCTTCTAAACTCTTTGTGATAAAATCTCGGAACTTGATCTTCATATCTCGCACTCTGATCCAACATTTACCTTCCCACGCATCTGTATTCTGCGTGATTTCCCCCTTTAGGACGGACTTTTAAGTCTATACTCCCGTTAAATACTAACTCACTTAAAAATGCATGTCAAAGGAAAGACTAGAATAAAGCATAGATAGTTGAACTATCGTCTTTGAGGAAGATACGCATCTCAGCCATCCTATATCAGTGTGTTTGCTTAAACTTGCGCCTCAAGCATGAAACAAAAGGCTGGGATTATTCTGGTTTTCATGATTGCACCAAGAATTCGTTTTTTCTTATGCTCGAGATTATACCAGTTAGTTATAAAGGTCTATATTTCGCCACCTGGTATAAGGTCTGTTCGGAAGTTTATGCTTGTTACCTATGCATTGGCCTATGTATATTTAGTGTTAGTCTATGTGGATACCGGTTGTCCAGCTCCCTTCCATTTTGATAGTTGGATATAAGAGTGCGAATATCGTGCAAGGCTAAGCATAGCCCTTTAGGACTGAATAACCCTGCTCCCCAATACGTGTTCCTGACTCCCTATGACTCGCCCCTCCTTTCTCTGCCGTACCGTGACGCTTGTCTGCATCTTCCGTAGAGGAGATACCTTTATCTTTCTTTTCTAGTACAGCCGATCGAATACAGATCGCGACGGACAGAGGGGCTCAGAGAGAATTGACCTCTCGCATTCCTCCAACCCACATGCGACTGACCTCCCCTCCGCCGAACGCAGAGCTCCTACTTTTAACGCCAGCTAACCTGAAGGCCTCTGCCTCCATGAACAAAGAAGATGTGTGGATTAGTGGGAGATTCTACGGCTCAAGATTCACTAGTGATATCGCGGAGGTACCCTCTCCTTGTCGCTTATTTGCCTACCTTATCCTGTACTTTTGGGTGCGCATTAACTTCCTTGTCTCTTCTTTATATTTTTCCCGCATAAACTATGTCTACATCGCGTTCCTGTATTACAGTGGTGGTGCCGGTACTGTAGCCACCGAAGGTGAAGATGTGCGCTGTTATAGAAGGACAGGTGACAGGTTTTTACTTTCCATGTTATAAATATCGTTAACTTATTAGACTATTCTTATAATAGTAGCTATAGTTTTTTTTATGTTTATTTGAGTTTTCTTTTTGTATTTTTGTTGTGCCCCCTCCTTTCTGTGAATAAAGGCGGTGGTGAGGCCTTCCGTGAGTAGGTGTATTCACTGTTAAGAATATATAGTATATATATAGATAATAGTTATAGTGACATAACCTATATAATAATATGTAGGTATATAATAGAAATCAAATTATCTTACCCTATTATTATTTTATTTTCGGTAAATTAGGAAAATTTAATTTAGTGAATTAATTTGCACTATGCAACACCCTTCAATCAGTGGGTCAGATAATAGGGAAACATGAGTATCCTTACGGGATATACGGATATTATAATTTATGATACCGTACCTAATATATCTTACCCAGTAAGTTTCGTCCCATATATAAGTAATAAATCATAAAGATAATATACTATATTATATAAATATATAATGAGTGTTACTATAAGCTCCTATTCATCCCATTTAAAACATAAATAAAACTTTAGTTAGATACTACTTATTATTGTTATATATTACATGTACTTATATACTGCGTACATATCGTTGCTTATACTTAATAATATAATACAACGATATTGGCAAGGTTAAAAAAAGCAACATAAAAATAGCTTGCAATAGCTTTTTGCTAGAATTTTATCAGAGTACAAAAGGTCAAATGGATGCTAGTGCTTGCAATCATTACAAACGTACAGAAAGGGTCTGCGTTCTATGGACGTGACAGCGGACTCCTACCTGTGCAACTACATGTACAATAATGCCACGGTTTAGTGGTACTGGGAACCCGAAGATAGTATATATATTATATATATATGAAACACTGGTATATATATATAATATGAGAGTATATTATATATATATATAATGACTTATATTAATATATATTTAGTAATTTATATCACGGAGATAGATAGATATATTATATTATACTATATAATTAAATAATAATATATAATAGTATTATATTATTATTAATGTTCTTAATATTAGTTTATTTATTAAGTCCCTATTTATCTTATGTTATATGATTATTAATCTCAGCGGGATCTATTATTATATTATATATTATTATTTATATTATAGCTACTTTACCTAAGTTTTTACTGATGTAGAAAAATCTTGCAATTTTCATTTTTCAACAAACCTTCTTATTTCTGATATATATATATATTGCTTTTAAAAAAAAATCTTGCCATTTACACTAGCCGAAGTTCTTTGACTGACTCAAAAATATAGCGGGCTAAAACTGACCAAAACAAGAGAACGATTCTATCTGAAGAGGATGAATTTTTCTTATCTGACTCTAAATTTACTCTGTGTACTTCAAAACCTGCGCGAGAATCCGAGACCCAGTTAATGGCTGTGGATACGTCATCGCCTGCTGGTTGGTCCACGGTCTAAAGTCCGTTTAGCAAAGGTGGTAAATAAAGGTGGGGAACATTGTGCGCTTTATGCGCTGCTCACACTAAAGTTTTTGTCACTTTCCGACTTTAGATACATTTGGCTCGGTGTTTTTCCTTACCCTTGTCGTGCTTTCGAATTTAATGGATATATAACCCAGCTGAGTTTTGACCTGGTTCCCAAACCTCCTCGCCAGGTGATCTTCAGTTAGTGAAAGTCGATATTTAGTTATATCCTGTTGGTGACGTGCCTCTACTCATATACTATATTATCATACTAGCATATACACTCCTATACTTTATTTATTTATACTAATATATATAATTATTGATATATATACCTATTATACGTTATAATAATAAGGTACTGAAATAATATATATTATAATTATTATTTGATCCTGAGAGGTTCCCTTCATGAGATTTTTGCTTGTTGACTGATCACTTTTTATATTTTAAATATAATTAATAACAAAAACACTCGACGTGCTGTAATACACTATAAACACTCTTTTATGGTAACCACACAAATGGACACAATACTTATTTACATATCTTAAAATTATATTAAATTACCAACTTTTAGCTATTTACCGAGCCTGCCATAGTTGTATCCGCCTTCCTCATTGCAGGGAGATGAGCTTGGTAACCATGTGACTCCTTAGCTCTGGAGAGGGACAGGCCGGCTTACGTATTGTGCGGAGTCGTGACAAGCTTAGGTGGTAGTGGTGATATTTTTAATATAGAATTTAGATTATCTGTAATCTTTTAAAGTACCCCAACCGACAATATGTAAACTTCGATTTTTACGGAGGAGTACAAACGTCGTTAGTTCAGATCTCTGGCCGTTAGTCACTATTTACGATGGCTGTGGTTGATCTCTAACACAACAATGCAGCCCGTTATGAACAAAGCCAACACCCACCACCACCGCCATACTTCAAACATGCAACAAAGCCCTGCTGTAATATCCTCCCAAAGCTGACCTAACCAGTGCAGCCTGCTGCCCCAGCCGGTCGGTGCCACTCCATCACTCCGTCCGTTCAGTGCGTGATGGTGGAGTCTATGTTCTTTTTCTATACATACACGCAATGATTGATCTGTTGAATTAATAAGGGAAAGAGGAGAAGAACGCTTAGTTACATATTGTGGGGTACTTACATCTTGTGAAGTTTAGTCATAATTTAGTTGCGGTTGGACTATCACCATACGTCCTCCTCGTCTCCGTTGCGCTGCCCCGTTTCTTGTCCAAGGTTGCAATATAAAATAATAATAGATAAAAAAAAAAAAAATAAAAAAAAGAATAAAATATGAAATAAAAAATAAAGCACACATCAGCTGGCCATACGCCCTATATCTAATAGAGATACGAAAAAAAAAATACGTGTGGCATTCAGTTAACTATAGAGATAAATGAACCCAAAAAAATAGCCAAACACACTACTCAAAACATGGAAACGAGCAACCATCACGACTGTAGTCACAAGACATACCAAAGAAATTAAATGAAGAAATAACGGTCTATAAGCATTAACTAAAAAATTTTCCTCTACGATAATGATGCGCATTCCGGACAATCGTCAATCAACAAACAAAGCCGGAAACCATAGCAAATCAGCATGATACCAAAAAAAAACGATAAAAAAAAAAAAAAAGAACAAAAAAAAATAAATAAAGTCGGCTAGGCTGAAAATTGCATATAAGAAGCGCTCAACAAAACCATTGATAAAACTAGATATAATAATAAAGTTTATTATATATATAGTATAAATTTACACTTATATTATGATATTTAAATTTAATATACCAATAATATATTATAACTAACCCTACTACCGTAAGGTAATAGAACTCAGCATGAAGGCCTCCCACCGCATAATAATATATAAAGAGCTATATAAAAGAGTGAAGCATACGCCACCACCTTCTCTCTACCAAGTGGGTCACGAGAATAATATCGCACCTATCCTACCACTACATAGCTTTAGGTTACTAATACTATGACGTCTCACCCTATGCACGCGGCGATTACGCGGTACTACCGGCCCCGCCACCTGGGCTAACTATATAGTTGACCCGTGATCACCCGCCTGAGGCTAAGGCCTAGGTGATCTAAATAACTATTATTATTAGTGTTATGTGCATTTAACACCTGTATTCTGTGTAAGTTAATATTGTTTGACCCTCAGGGCAAGGCGCCACACCAAAAGACACTGCCTCGTACGTCCGAGATGATTACAGTCGTTGTGGGCTTCCGTCTTCTATCAGTGTTGCGCCAAACGAGCGTGCGCGGACGATTGGTATGACGTAGCCAGGGCGTCCGCGTTGGTTATCTCCCTGAAGCCAGTGCCATTTACAGATCCCCGTTTTCGAATGCCTCGACTGGCGCGCTTTTCCTAGGTGTAAGGAGATATTTACTTAGTAGTAGGATAATTAATTCTAGACTAATTTTAACGAGGTCTTAAGGTTTCTATGTTTAGTATCGACTAGTAAGCTAGACTGAGTGGACGTAATTTGTTATAGTGGTGATGTATCGGAGCAGTTATATTAGCTTTGTTACTGACGTACTTTTCGGGTCTCTAACCTTTTACAATCTTGGTAGTATAATTTATAATTTTTTAATATTACATATATTTTCAGTGTTTTATCTTTATAATATATAGATTATAATGTTCTAGTAAATATAATCAATAACATATATAATTACATTATAAATGAATTCCTATTTTAAGATAACGATAGAAATAGATTTTACATATATAATAATGTAATAAGATTATTATATATATATGCTTATATTATTAAATCTTAATTTATATATCTTTATTTTTTACAACTTTATAAAGTTCAAGAAAATATAAAAATAGAATATATTAAAAAGAAATAAAAAAATCTATGCCATATACTTTCCCGGCCCAAGAATTGAATGTTTGCTTGTAATAAAAGATTACATACCGATCGGTGATACAACGCGTGCAAATGGAGGATGTCGCGGTGTTTGGTAAGTGAGTACAGTATATATTTTTTATTTTAGTAGAGCTATAATCTTCTTAGATGAGAGAGTAAACACTGTTCCATACTAGAGTTTCGTAGATGCAGGAGTTTAGAGACTATACTACTTTAGCCTATATGGCGAAATCCGAAATAGCCCCGGTGAAGGTTAGGAATGATATTTATGTGTGAAATTGTGGAATATAAAAAATAAAAATTTTTCCCCCGTCCCCGTCAGCCCGCGTGTTACTCAAGCTTAAATTAGTGACGTAGCTTCACTAAATGTGTTTGTTAAACTATTTATTTTATCTATATGAGGTGCTGTCTGGCAGTCTCCAAACAGCTCCGATGGTTCCGCTTATGTTGATGGTTAATCGAGGACAAATAAGAAGCTATTCGGGACTGGTCATAAAGAGGGGGCTAGAGAAGGACAGACTTACTTGCCCAGTAGTTTTGATAAAACAACTGTAGTTTACGTTCAGATCGAGTAGTATGCTAATATATTTTACATCATAAGGGAAGTACACACAGTTTTAGTCGAAATGCGATACATAAAAGTGATCACGAACAAAGCAACATATCACGTGTGCGATGAGTGTGTTAGAGAGAAAAAAATAACCAACACAATCAAGCGAGCATTAGATTGTGGTTGTTCTCCTTGAGGAAAACAGAATACAAGTAAACTTAAAATAAATCAAAGAACCAAGAATCCAGTTTCAACGATACAAACTTAAGCAGCAAAAGCGGCACAGCAGGAAGTACAGATTGATAGTACAAAACTTTGCCAGGTGTTCTAAGGTTAAAGACACCAGTGGGTTTTCTCGAGTGATGTTGCCCGCTTCCTACTTATTATTACCCAGTTTAGAAGACAGTGCCTTATGTCAACTTCTCGGCAAACCATCTACTTCGTGAAAAGATCGAGAATAATTCCATGCTGCTCTCTAGCTCGAGCTCTTTGTCCAACAGAATAGTATGGCTGGCCGTCCGATCGTCTCATATACCATTTCTACTGGATGGTGTATACTCCTTGAAGCGATCCATCACTACACAGCCCTGTAAGCAAAACCCTGCATCACGAATCAAAGAGATATAAGCAAGACGGAGTATGTTCAACGTAATTGTAGTGTCATAAACAAGCGTTAAAAGTTTTTCTTCTGCGCTCATGAGTAGCCAAGTTCTGAATTCCCTATTCATTTACGGAGAAATAGCTGTTGATGAGCCACCAAATCTGAAAAATAGTTGGAGAAGACACTCTCCGAGGAAGCATTCATTAAAAAACACTTCAACAGTTCACTGTCGCCACACACTATCATAGGTTTCCTTCTCTCAGACAATACTACCCATGGAAAACCAACTGTGGGTGAACTAGGCCATTGTTGAACGTTGCAGTCCCGATACCTGTCAATCAGGCGAAAGTGTCAATCAGCTAGCAGCTCTACTTAACCCAAAATCCACAATCAACGCTGTGCCATTCACACAATTCTAGGTAGGAGCTATTTGCCAATCATAGCCAGAACCACAAAAAGAACCACTGTGCTATGCCTGATGGCAAACAACATTTAACCTTTTCGCTTCTTACATACGCAAGCTACATAACGGTTTCGCAAGCCAACCATGGATGCAAATGCAGTGCTTAGACAAGAGAGATCTAACGATTCCGCCAGATCCAGGACAATCGCCGCTGGCATCGCAACGTGGAGCAACCGACCCGGAAAACCCATCAATGATATAATATTTTACCCCGAAGGCAGAATTTGAACATTTGCCGATTTTAATGTAGATCCATATGTTTTGATTCAAATTTTTTTTTATTTGACTGATTTTAGTTTTAAAAAATAGTGTTAAATAAGACACAAAAAAAACCAAATGAAAAGATAGAAAAACTATACTCTCTTTTACATGAGTGGAAAAAATGTTAAGAGCAACAATTCATAAGCTCAATTTAATTCAATGTTGTGAAAGAATATAATATATAGGACAAAATATATATAATATAATATACTATATATATAGGTAATATATATATATATATATATATATTTAATATATATATATATAATATATATAATATATACTAAATATATATATTATAATATATCAGATATCAACTACCAATTACAATACCTATAAGGAACCGAATCCTGTACACACACAGAACAGGTCTCCGGCCGGAACCTCAATTTTTAACACAGTTCCAGTTCGCCGGTTACCGGAACTTTCCCACTAATTTATCGAGACTAAGTCTATCTTAAAGACAATATAATCTGAGTAATTTTGATTTGATTCACTGTAACTGCAGTTATGATTAGATGCATAAATATAATACTGGTCAATAAGAGAGTTGAATGACCTGTGAATCACTAGACGAATTCAATGACGCATCATCTTAATTGTAGGTTATAGCGTAATATCCAGCAATATCGAGTGAACAATAATTAGGAGAGGATTCTTCATATCCCACAATAGGTATCAACGCCGTCGCACCTTTGATGCTGAAATCATACGCGTCAAGACTTGTACGCACCAGTGAATTGCAAATACTATAAGACAATCACACTAGAAGTTTCTGAGTTAATATACAACAAGCACCTAGCGTTAACCACATGAACAGACAGATGCGTGGTTTCCGAAAAGTTGAATTTTATCAGAATAAATTACCCATGTGCTGTTTGAAACTTTCTTCCTATAAAGTCTTTTCTTACTTTCAAACTTATATAAGAATACTCCAGTACATCTTAAAGCTTAACACCAAACGAAAGTATCAACCAATTCACAAAAATGTATATTCCTTCAAGCTTAAAAATATAAGATAAAAATGAAATCAGTATTTTTTTTTTATAAAAGCTTGACAGAGTGTCAAAGGACCGATTATTTCGTTTTTTGCCATGGTGCTTACGATCGGACCCTAAGGAAATGCTTCTACCCACGTATTCGCGGCCACGAAACATTTGTTGGCCATATAACCACGACCGCCATCACTCTCATAAAAACGTGTACTTTTTCGATTTTTCACAAAAGAATATGAATCGCGACAATTGCTGTGTATGAAAGCACGTGGTAGAGTTTGGGGCAAAATAAAAACTAGGACTAATAAAAAACAAAAAATAACAATGCGGTCTATATGTACGATACTGATAGATACAATAAATTTGAATCACAAACATATTGGTGGAGACTTGTTAGTAATCCGATTATAGGAAAGACGATACGAAGTCTTAAATATAAAAAACGTTAATATAATAAATTGAGATCAGCCAGACAATGTCTAATAGTCGATTTCGAAATTCAGGGACAACGGCTCCTACCTACGCCGCCCATCATGGTTGCTTCTCACAATTTTTTCGTAAGATACGATATAGCCTAAAATCCGAAGAAAGCACGGGAACAACTGAATACAGCAAGAACCACAGCAAATGTAAACGCGACAAATTCTCTATCGAATTTCGTGTTGAGCATATCTATAATTAGCCTACATCTTGCCGCGAGTCTGACCAAAAAACGCAACGCCAAACCGCAAAGCATTTCCTTACTTTCAGTAAAGGCAACAAAATTGCAGAAAAACTGGCAAAACGGGCTAGACCAGACGAGAGAGGGAGAGCGACAGAGAGAGAGAGAACTGAGAGAGAGAAAAGACAGAGAAGAGACAGAGAAGACGAGAGAGAGAGAGAGAGAAACAAGAAGGAGCTACGAGGGAACAAGAGAGTGAGTTAAAGTGAAAAAGAGCAGAGAAAGAGAGAGAGCAGAGAACGAGACCTGAGAGATGAACGAAAGAAGAGAGAGAGAGAGGAGGAGAGAGAGATAAACGAAGAGACAGAACGGAGACAGAGAGAAGAGATGAGAGAGAAGGTCTTGAAAGATATGAATCTGATCCGCACCACCAATACGGTAATGCGCAATCAGCGGGTATATTACTCATAACGCATGTAGAAGAGATCACTGACGCTCACTGTCTACACTCGACAGACAGTCAGCAATGCGGAATTGGGATGAAGAGGTAGAGTGGTGGCAAGGCAGAGGGATGAGAATGATGACAGGAGGACGTGGGGGTACCTTTATCGCGCAGCTGATTGCCCGAATCATAGTCATGGTGTATTAGCTCTTCGACAACAGATCACAGATACGAGTGTGAGTCAGTTGCCTTTTTTTTTGTGGCAGAGGTGTGGCTGGATCTGATGATCTCTCGGTCGTTTGTAGCGTCGAGTTGACACTGCTAGGTTGATATTCATTGGTTCTATTTTCTTAAACAGCTTTGATAGAGCCGACGTTTAAGTGAAGCTTGTTATATGTGTATATAGCTTATGTTAATTACATAAATTATACTGATACTGCTTAGCCGAGATAGCATGAACGTTTTGGTCTGTGAGCATCTTGTGAGCATGACTATCCTAAGAGCTCACAGTAGCGATGATATGACCAGATATCCAGATTGTACTCCTGCGCAGAGAGACTCCACTTGTTAAGTCATGAACAACGTCTTTTCAGATGATACCAGTACTGCAAATGTGTGGCTGAAGTATAACGCTCCCGGTTCCGCCGTGGAACTTATTTGCGCATAGGTTCCGGAGTGCCTGGTTCTGGCCTTCTACCAAAAATATCCTGGTGCCGTCAGTCCCATCAATGGTAGGTTATCGTAAATCTTATTTAGATTCTAGATGACGTACTATTCATATCGGTGGTAGCTGTTCACCGTATCGTCTCGACACCGATTCGACACCTGTGAGTATTAAGTTGATGGTCAGTATAGTAGTAGAGGAGCTGAGGCTAGAATAGCACGAATATATAGGGGTTGAGTTTTAGTTTAGTTTATTGTCATCATAGCGAGTATACTATATGATATATATATATAGAGATAATTATATGAAATATTGTATATAATAATAATTAATATCTGTACATATATATAAAGATATAATAATACTTAACTTGACACTACTAGATGCCCTGCACACCAGCATGACTCAGCACCAGCGATCATCTCAGGGGCCCCGAATAACCACTTCTATGCAGTACCGCGTACTCCCGCTTCATATCTTCACAAGTTACCATTGGAAGTAGTGCATCTACAGGTGTAGTATTGTCAATAACTACTTAACATAACCGAAGCAGCAGCGCACGATCGCTGTGCTTCGACGTAGAAACCCCACTTGGGTCGAGGCGAATGCCTGAGTTTCTCCTCCTGTATCTTCATACGCAGCTAATACTTAATCGGTTCGAGCTATGTCTGTCAACGGACGCGCAGATCGACATCATTTGTCATAATTAGTGTAAAAACATAGTGCTATACAATCAGATAAAATGAAGAATCATTAGAAATTAATAATTCTGTTATAACAGTGAACATGTGGACCCTATGAAGGCTCATGATTATAACCGTTCAATTGTTGAAAGCGATGAAATATATTATATACCTATAATCAGAATGCTGTACTGTGTATGAGTACTGGATATAGTAGATTATTATATATATCAAATTATACCTACTACTGTTATCTGCTAATGTGCTATCTCTCTGTTATGATATATAGTCATCTATATACCGATATTACCAAATACGACGTCTCCACTGTAAATGATACTATTCATAGTGGATGAATGGAGGTTGAGTAGAAAATAGATATATATATAGTACGTATATAGTTTAAGTTAAAGGTAGTACTCATAATATGCACGTTTACTTATATACTAAATGAGGCTTAAGTAAATGCATATTAAACTAATTCACCACTACATATGCATAATATAATAAGTGCATACATATATAATATGGATATATTTCATATCTTTGTATAGCAAAAATAAATAAATATGGATAAATACTTAAGGTAAAACCTGACGTGCAGGATTTTTTCAATAGTTTTTTTAAAGGAAATCTGAATTTGCATGATAACATTGTGGTAAACATAATATGTATTTAATACTTTAAGAAATTACTACGTGCTTGGCCGCCTTAACTTAATTGTGAAAGTGCGTAGTTAGACCTACGTCTATATTGCTACTTTGTGTTGAAAGAACAATCATATAGTTTATGTGTAAATAATACGTATAACTATTAAATCATATATGTATATATGATAAGTAATATATATGTTATGATACGTATATATAATATTTATATATCTATAGTTATATATATATATATAGCAATATATATTTATTAGTGTATTTAAGAAAAAAAAAACCGACTATTTTTAGTTTCAACATATATTTGTCTTAAGTGATGCATTTGTGTGCAAGGATAATTGCAGAAGAATGAGTAAATTTTATTAATGAGTCATGTTTTAGGAATTATTCTTATTTACTTAGTGAGAGATTGTCCTTATAGTCTTATTTTAAATTCAGTTTGCTTGATAAGAAGTTATGGATGTTTTTATATGTATTGATATAAGTTAATAATATTATATAATAATATAGTGATTTCATAATATGATAGTATTGATAGTATATATATATGACAAAAGCGAGTCAAGAAGTTGGGTTTTTTTGTGGGTGCAGGAATCTCCGCCCCCAAAATAATATTTCCAAGTGAAGTGTTTTTTACAAGTTATATTTATTAGTTAATTTATATATAGTATTGAGTGTTGGCTGTCTAAGATATAATAATTATATTAAGATATTATATAATATATATATATAATAATTAATATATATAAGATATATATATACTATATAACATATAATATATATATATAATATATATATTAATAGGGCTATATATAATTTTAAAAAAAAATACGAAGATTTTTTTTCCTTTTTCACCCTTGTATTTATATATAAGGAAATATAACGTATATTAATATAAATATATATAATTATATATATATATAGAATATAATATATATATATATATATATATATAGATATATATATAATACTATCATACCTACTATTATCATATAATACTTAAGTATATATATTATATATATATATATTAATGAATATGAAATTGCAGTTATGCTGAAAAGGGAAAAGAAAAATGAAAAAAAATAAAATGGAAATTATTATCTCATCCTACAAAGTTTTTTTCATACGTGTGTTTCTATTAGAATGTGTGTATATAAAAGACCCGGGCACCCGACTGGGGCATTTTACAGAAAAAGTTTTTTTTGTGCACAAACAATTATGGTTGCAGATGCAACCCTCGTACTAGCCCCTCCTCCAAATCTTCACTTAACATCCATCGAAAACCAGAAGAGCAAAACTAAATTGCTGGTGCTATTAATGCAGTTCATTCCAAATTCTACATTATAAGGCGCAATTATTTTAGAGAGCAAAATATTCTTTTCCTCGTTGCGGACACAGAAAGCTATCAGTTGTACAGCCTGTCTACCTCTCTCTATCGGTAACTCAATACTGTTTTCACCTATTTTCATCTACTAAACGTCAAATTGTTCTGAAGCTTATGATTTCCCCGATTATCAAGTGTTATGGTGAGAATTAGCGAACATATCACCAACAATCGAAGCAGAGATTCATGGGTTGCAGAATTGCATTACTATTTCATTAGATAGCCTAATTAGTCACAATGCACAATATTAGGTAATGCGCATTTCTGCGGATATCTATTGTTGACAATTTATACTTCAGATTGCTGGACAAGCAAAAATCTCTATGACACCATATTACTTTCTCTGTCTCTAGCAACCTATTCGTGAGCGCTTTCTTTTCCTAAAGAAGTTTCCGTTTCTATTACAACATTGAACGCCAACATTATAAAACTGTGTTTGCTTATCAGGTAATTTTGCCTCTTAATTTAGTTCATCGACCTATCCAGCTTAAAAAAGCAAATTTAACCCTCATGAACCTGTGTTCATTACATAGACTGGTGATGTCTCCTCCTGTGATTGTAAGACCTCGCTGTATTCCTGAAGATAAACTTATAAAGCAGCAAAAGCAGAATTTGACACTCTCTTGGGTTTCTCCGCTCCATCTTGTGCCAAAGAAAACCCCAGGAACTTGGAGGCCTTGTGGTGATTACAAAGACAAAAATACAAAACAAGATTGGTAAACCACTTCCTCACATCCAAAGTCTCTAACAACGCCTTCATGAATCTACAATCTTCAGCAAAATAGACTTCCAGAGGGCATACCTTCAAATTCTTATACAACTTGAGGACATTGAAAAAACACAATAAAAACTCCTTTTGGCCTCTTTGAACACGTTCCTATGCTATTTGGTTTGAAAAATGCTGGACTATCTTTTCAACGAATAATGGACTCCATTTCTAGAAATCTTCAATTTATTTACATATACCTACATGACTTGATAATTTTTTCATCATCTCCAGAACAGCTTGAATAACATCTCAAGACAGTTTTCAAGCTTCTTCAAGAAAATTCCTTCAAAATTTCCCTAGAAAAATGTGAATTCTTCAAGTTGTATCTCACCTATTTGGAATATATTTCTTCAGATGGAATTTCTTCTCCTTTAGGAAAGAAGTCAGAAATTTCCAACTACCTTCTTCCTCGAGACTCAGCAGCTTTTAAAAGATTCTTGAGAATGGTCGGATACTACCAACGTTTTATTCCTTGTATTGCCAGACTCATCTTTCCTTTATCAGAAAAAGCAAAACACCATAAAAAAAAATCTTACTTGGACTACAAAAGACGATGCCTTTATTAAAATCATGGATCAGCTTCAAAAAGCCACAGCTCTTCCAAATGTACCCCATCTTCAACTAGTAACGGATAGTAGTCAGACATCTATAAGAGCTGCCTTCCATCAGATGGTCAAGTGGACAGCCAGTACCAATAAATTTCTACAGCAAAAAGCTATCATAACAACAACGTAAAAATTCAGCATTCAACCGTGAACTTCCTGCAGCCAATTATTCTGCTCTTCATTTCAAGCATATGTTAGAAGGATGAAATATTATCCTGTGCACTGATCACAAACCTCTTGTTTCAGCTTTCAGTTGTAAGAATTAAGCAAAAAGTGCTCGGAAGCAATGTCATCTTTCTGTCTTAACAGAATATGCCTCTTCAATAACCTACATTAGAGGAGCAGACAAAATTGTGGCAGATGCTTTTTCCTTAATTTCCTCGGTAACAGTAGATGTCATCGATTTATCTGCTATTGCTATTCTTCAATCAACAGATGAAGAAACTACCAGTTCCCAACCTAGTATTTATTCTTACCCTCTACAAGATAATCTTCAAGTATGGTGTGATACCTCTTCAGCTATTCTGCGACCATTTTTGCCAAAACCTTATCATGAGCAAGTCTTCATCAAATTTCATCAGATGTCTCATCCTGGAATTAAGGCTTATCTTCGTCTTATCAAGACTAGATATTTCTGGTCGAACATGGAGAGGGACATCAGAATTTTGGCTCACTCTTGTCAACAGTGTCAACTATCAAAATTCATCACTATACTAAAGCACCTATTGCTCCCATGGAAATCCCATTGCAGAGATTTGGAACAGTACATATGGACATTGAATGACCATTACCTCCATCCTCTTTTACTGATACTTTAGCTCCAGTCTTCATATATCTTCTCACCTGCATTGACAAGAACATTAAGTGGACAGAGGCAATTCCTCTAGTGAATACAACTTTAAAATCTGTCGCATTTGCCTTCAAACAATGAATAACAAGATTTGGAATTTCTCTTTATGTAATCTCTGATAGGGAACCTCAGTTTGAATGAGAATTTTTCACCAAACTATCAAAATTGATTGGATTTAATAGATTCTGGACAAGCGCTTATCACGCTTCAGCAAATGGTCAGATAGAAAGATTTCATCGATCTCTGGAGTTTTATCATGGTGCAGAAACAAAAACTGATTACTCTCTCTTCCAGCTATCTTGCTAAGTCTTCGTTTCATTCCCGATGAATCTGGATTCTCTCCTTTTCAAGCTGTGACCAGAAAAACACCTGTTTCTCCTTTAGATCTTTTTCAAATACCTAAAAATAGAGCTTCATGCAGTAACTTCATGAGAAAATTTATGGCTCATATGAAACAACTGGATTTTTGACAGCTACCACCTCTTTATCCCTCCAGTACATTATCATATATTCTTGCCGAGCTTCAAACCTGTACTCATGTCTTTCTTTGAGTTGATCGCATTTGGAAAAGCCTTGAGGCACCTTATTCTGGTCCTTACAAGGTTCATCAAAGGATGAATCAATGCTAAAAGATCTGGCTTCCTGATTGTCGAACAGATGTCACTTCAATTAGTAGTCTTAAGCCTGCCATATTCCCTCCGACTCCTCAGATGATTCCTTATACAGTTGTTGATTCGCCTTAACAGAAGACCACTTCATCTACTGAGCAACAGCAACAAATTTTAGTGCCTAGACGTAACCCAGTATGGTAAGTTCGTTTTAGTGTTGAAAAGGCTCCACTTATGGGGCGAGAAGTGTATACAGTGATAAAATAAGATAAAATGTTTTAAAAAGAAAAAGGTTACCATATAAAAATGTTTTCTTTTAGAAAAGAGAGTGAAGTGCTGGTATAGCTTTTTTAATCTGTAATATTAAGTTTCATGTTAAATCATAGTACATTTTTCTATATAATATATTATAATATTTCAAGCCATACGTACAATATTGCCTGTATCATTATGTAAAAATCTTTTTGTATTTTGTTTTTAACAATTTATATACAGAATAACTGCCATTTGCCTTTCCCGGCCATAGTGATATTTTGTTTTGTAAAATAATTCAACAGACAAGTGTAACAATTTTTTATATATATGAATTTTTATTTTAAAATCTTTAATTTTCCACAAAAGAAAAAAAAAAAAAAAAAAAAATATATATATATATAAATTAAGATAGAAATACAAAGTATAAAAAAAAATTTAACGATTTCAAGCTGAGTTCACAAGTATATACAATTTGAATTTCAATAATAAAAAAATAACAAAAAGAATAGTGGTTTTCAACTTATTGATGTCTAGTCTCGAAAGCCGGAGTCTTAAAATATAGCTTCTTAAAAGGTGAAAAGACAACTTCGGAGTGGTTTTAAAAACAAATTATAGTTTAAAAATCTGATGTTCAGAATGTTACTACTCATCAATACCCTATTGATAGGCTAAAGATTTGTAAAGTATGATTAAGAACTATGTAAATTTAGTGTTATGAAAAATTATAAAACCAAAGTCATAAACAAAGGAGGTGATCTACTCAATTAATATATATATATATAATAATATATATATATATATTATATATATACTTATATATAATAATATTATATATATTATATATAATTAGTGATTTATACTTTATTATATTATATATAATATATATCAAATTATGTATAAATATTATATATTTATAACGAATCTGAGTTAAAAAATACCTGAACTTTTTAAATAAACTACATATAAATATGACAACATGGATTATCACAAATTACCTACCTTATAAATAGATACCTTTTCCTTCGGCTTCACTACCACTTCATGCCACTTGCTCGAAACATCGATGTAATTATCTGTTTACCTCTATTCAACGCACAACGTCGTCAGTACTTTAATTTCTCTTTGGCACTGAATTAGAGGTCGTCGCCTTTTTAACAGATCCGTTCATGAGAGGGGAAATAAGATAGAAATCAACTGGGAACCAAAATTTGGCCGGGAGTAAGGAGGTAGAAAGCTCTCACAGGTACGGTCAGATAACTCGAGATGGATGGTGAGTGAATCGTATTGCGACAAGCAATACCCCAATTTTTCACTTCTCAAAGCTCCCCAGACATTTTGGTGTTGGATTGAAACCAGCGAACGGCACCACACGCAAGTAGAAATACAAGTTACATTTGCTTAAGCGGTAACTGTAACAACCCTGAGGGTAAGAAAAGGCCTGAGACACTGTTAGACGTCAAAGAATAGACCAGCATGGATCTTCTCCCATTTGCAGAGATAGCTTGAACCTTAATGTTTTCGCAGTAAACTCTGACATTTCCACTCAGAGGTCTGATGCTTCGTTTGAGGGTTGTACAGGTAACACGATGTCTTATCGCCAGTTATTAAACCCTATTAACAATCCTCGAACACCCACCATTGAACTATGACAATGTCTTTCCACTTACGCTAGTCCCTGTTCACATTGCTACCTGGTAAGGAGAAATCTTGGGGACTAAGGTCTGGGCTATATGCGGTTCATATTCAAATCTTGTACGAGGATCGCTTGACACAACTGCCATAAGAAATCTCGACAATATTAGGGTAACATTGATTGGAGTTTGTCTTCCGTCAGCTTCAGAAATATCCTCCTGAACTTCTAGGCAATGGTGTTATCCATTTAAGCGGTCTGTTGATGGTCTGCGACAGGCATCAGTGCATCTTCCATGCGACTAATATGAGCTTTCTTCTAGAGCGTGTATACCACTTGTAAACGATTCATCACACCAACGACCTCCTTTTATCAAATTGAATGTTTCTGTAAAAGCATTTTCCGTAATATGACACAAGAATTTAATGTTTCCTCTGCTCAAGGTGGGCTATTCTTGATTAACACTTTCAGACAAACACACGACCCAGTGACTCAAAAGCAAATTTGAATTATAAACACAGACACATTGCTAAAACTTGTCACTAGCTGCTGATTCCAACATCCTTACATGTCTGCCGCAACCCACATTTGCTCGCCAAGATGCGCTTATTACAATTGTAAGATTATGAAGAACTAATCAGAATGTTCCATTATTCTCTGACTATATTTATATATATATATATATAATACTTTGATTAGGCCATACTATAAATACATACCTTTTAAAATTTACTATTATATATATATTATATAAATATATATAGAATATAACTATGATATATATATATATATAATTACACTGGGTCTGCCATAAGGTAAGCTGCTGCAGGTGATTAATGATCCATAGTGAAACGAATGGTGTGGAAATATGAGGTATGAGCATCTACTAGGCGCAATCTGTTTCCAGTTATGGATAATCTTCTGAGATTAGGTAAAGCTTCAGATGGAATAAAAGTAAGATTGACTATAGTGAAAGCGTGTATGAGGTAGAGAATAACTAATTAGAGTTAGAATAGTGGATTGATTTAATTTTAATTAAAGCATGAGTAGTGATTCAGGAATCTGTTATGTCTCCTTGGTTATTGAATTTGTATATGGATGGAGGTTAGGAAAGAATTATAGTGGGATAGGAGTGTGCAGGTTGATGCTTGAAAGAGAAGTGTATCGAGCAATGCGAATAGAGTGGAGGGATTCCGACACCTACCAAATTATGATGAGGATAGATTGGTTTTGTTGGTGAATTCTGAAGAGTTTGAGAGGATTTGGTAGAGAGATTTGGTACTGGGTGTAAAAGGAGGAAGGTTTGAAAAGTAAACTGGTAGGATAAGAGTAAAGTTATGGATGTGAATTGAGTGAAAACAGTCCTTGGTGTGAAGTAAAATATACTAGATAGCGGAGCAGCTGCGAAAAAAGTGTCTGAGCTTTTTAAGATATTTCAGGGATATATGTTAGAATGAAAAGGGACACGAGGATATGCACGAGTGTCATAGGAAAGTTGTGAATTGTCAGGGAAGGCTGCTGGTGCAAATTAGAAGCTTGGTGGATGTTCAGAAGGCGGCGTAGAAAGCTTGGTGTTGCGCCCCATAGGAAGTTATTACCATGAGGGTATACATATGTGTTACTTTGCGTAATGTATAGTAGTAAGACCATGGATTCTGGAATAAGAAGTAATAGAATCTGAAGTACAATGTGTGCAGAAATGGACAATCTTAGGGGAGTGTTAGTGTAAAATTTGATAAAATGAATGAGGAACGCATTAGGCAGTTGTGTGGTGTGAGAAAGGGCTAAATGAGAGAATAAATGAAAAGTTACGCTGAGAATGCGTTGGGATCCTGTAGAAAGGTTGGTGGAAACAGTCAGTTTGTTGAGATGATGAAGCTCGTGCACCTCTAAGTGTGCTGGGGAATCAACTGGATGAATAGAGACCGATGGAAAAAATGGATTGATTGGTAAAGAATTGCTGGAGAGGGAATGGAGTTTGGCTAAACAGGAGCTGCTAATCGGCAATATTTTTATTGAAGGGGTATGGTTGTAGCCAACCTGGGCCTGCTGTCCCCTGTATGAGTTGTCCCTACAAAAAAAAAAAAAAAAAAAAAAAAAAAAAAACCTAATCAAGAAATTATAAAAACTTTTAATATTCTGTACCATCATAATTATAATGTTTGGTATAGTATATAATATAATATATATATATATATATATAATATATTAATAATAGCAATAATATATATATAGTAATATATAATATATATATACCTTATATATAATTATAGTATAATATATATATATATATATATATATAGATATAGTATATATAAAATATATATATATATAAATATATATAAACTATAATACTATATATTAGATAATTAGTGATGCAGCAGAGTCATTTTTTCACATCGCCGATGCGACTATGCGGTATGTGTTGATGGTTTAATATCCGAGCGCGCGGATGTTTTGATATAATATGTATATAGATATATATCTACACAAAAGATAAATAACTAAATAAATAGCGTATATATAGTGTATATATTATATATTATATAACATATATTAATATTATATAATAATATAATACTACATATATATATTAATGGGGTATTACAATGTCATCCCATTACGCCCGCTTAATTATTAAGGTATAATGTTGGGTAATTCGACAAAGGTTAAATTCACACAATGTAGGGGATAAATTGTAGATATTAATAGTCTTACATAATTTATTTCCTTATGTTCCATTATTATCATTAGTTCTACACCTCTCTAAATATTTTCATCTCTTATCTATTTCTAGTTGACAAAGTTATTTCTTTTAATGCGCTTACACCTTCAGTTTTTAGTTTCATATTAGCAACTTCGATTTGTAAATATTTCTTAAATACTGAAACATTCATTGTATATATAGTTTCCCACTCTTTGTAATTATTTTTGATTTTGGGAAACTTAGTTTTGAGCCCAAATTTGGGAGTCTACGTTCAGCGTTATGGTTTGTGTATTTTATATACCTAAAATTTTCAAATTATGATGTTTGTGTTAATAAGAGACTTAGTGCCTGTAAGTGCAAAATTGCGGACAGTCTCGGGTTTTATCACTCATCTTAGGTCTTGATTGTGGTTCTCGAAAGGCCTCCATGCTCCTCCATAATGAGGACTCATAATAATCACGCTCTTAATGGAAATATCCAAAACCGAGAGGACTATCAAAAGTATGTTATCATTCTTTTCACTTTAGGCAGTCTAAACTATTTATTCGCTCTTCTCTTCTCTTCGCGTTCATTTGATGAAATTTAGTTCTCTTCTTTCTTTTTCTATAAATGGTTCGCCAGTACTCTCAATGCAGGAGGTTTTAAAATAGAATCCTGAGGCAGAAGACAGTTAATATAGCCAAATTGACCCTCAAAAATGCAATTGACAGTTCATTACCGTATTTGTGGTGGTTTCCCCTAAGTCTAAATAATGCTAAAATATCTGTTATACACTGCATGCTAAGTCAGACAGCTACTTGGCTGGTGTAATGACGTTTCTACCAGAAATAATGAATAATGAACCCAGATCTGCTAGTGGGATTTTTTATCATCAGTGTAATTATGATTGAAATATGGAAATTGGTTAACAGTATATATAGCAAGGAACTCATTCCCTGCCTTGGTTAAAACAAATTAAGAAGTTTACCCATATAGTAGAAGCAAAGAAAAGGTAGAAATGTGTCTTTTGTTGAACAATCGGTTTGCAGTCACCACCAGATCCACCTCTAAATAAAAGGGAGAGCTGACGCTAAATCACTTTGCTATAGCAAGGCGGCGCCGTCTGATACCTATCTTTCCTTACGCTGAGTATTGATTTGGTATCTGCATTGTACTATTTCATATTTAAATCAGCAAGAACACTAGTTTCTTACATGGATTTTTTTGAGTAAGTAGAAATCCCAGCTTGACACGCAGAGAGCCACTGAGGTTGGCCATCAAAATTTGCCTACCCTACTCCCTCTCCACTTCCTGACGGAAAAAGAGATTATTAAGCGGTTCAGTAGAACAAGATCTTCTCTTCAAATTGGAGAACAGATACCTGAAGCAGAAGTCATCCACGAAGCCATCCTGTGATGAAGTTCCTTGCGGTGTCACCAGATTTTCTTACCCGACAGAATTCTTTCAAACAGAGCATGACGGTTATCATCTGGGATTCAATTTTCAATATATTTCCCCGCTAATGAAAGTATTTTAAGCTTTTTTCAGTTTTAGATTGACTACAAAGATACTGCAAGCAGCACAAGAAAACTGCGATGAGTCACTAATTTCACAAAACAACAAGAACAATATGGGTCTTTAGCTTACAAAAAAGACTATTATTTATCGGAATGACTGATTTTCCCTCAGTTGTTGATTGAATCTATTCACTATCTTTCCCACGTGTCTTTGTTCCGAGAATATTGTTTTTTCTTAGCCTGTGCTACCTCTCGTATTGCTCATCATCTTTTAGGTCATATTTGGTTGTTAAGAAACCCCTCTGCCGCCGAATCCCCCTTAGAAAAACGCTTTGTATGGAAAAATATGCACCAAAGTATGTAAAGCAAAGTTTGCTACAAAAGTTTATAGATGCATCGTCAGAGGTCTAAACTCTTCCTTCGCCAGAATAAGCCCTCCCATATTAATCTTAATAGGCCGAAGATCAGCCTTAATTTTCAGAGTTGTCGCGATATCTTGACCTATCTATTAAAATGTCCCTCAGTGCAAAGCCTATAAGTACCTTTAACGATTGACTTGAATAGCGTTCTTCACCATTATCTCTTTGCTTGCCCTTGAAAAATCATAGAAACCTCTACCAAGGGGAGGTAATTACTAGAGAATTTCAACCCATAGCTGAAGTGGTGGGAACTTACGTTCTGATAGAGGAACGCAAGTTTACGTCGGACTTTATTCAATGAGTGTGTTGTGAGGAGGTTAGGAATCCCAGGCAAAGTAACCCTTTATCCTACCGCCTACTATCCCAACAAGCAATGGCCTATCAAAAAACTTCCCATACTTATACCCTTTGTGAGATTCTTTTTGCGAGCCACCACTTGGACAGCGCAGTGTTTCGAAGATAGTTGGAGGCCGTGATATCGGCAAGCCCACCCCCCATTGCTGCTATTGTGTCTGCGTCTACTCTGCCCCATTGTACTCCAGCACTAGGAACACCCCCTGCCATCTTAATGATGGACCCCAAATTCCAACTCTCCCTGGAGCCCTTAATAGATTCAGCTGAGTCCTCCTCCATGTCCATTGAGAACAACTCTACGTCTGAAAACTAAGATATTTCTTAGGACTCCCTTATCTCCAGAAGTTTTTTATCTTGTGCCAAGAACCCCAACTATATGTCGACCAAAATAGTCTGCAAGACTGCAAAATTCTATAGTTAGGTAAAAAACAACCAGAGTATGAAAAATATACCTAACCTAGTAAACCCACATATACTCAGTTTTGTGCTCCCATCCCATATTTAAGATCCATCTGAAATAGAGTGACATAAATAAGAATAGATCAAGTGCTCAATGCTGAATAGGTCTAATTGTGCATAGCGCTTTTGAAGGTGTTAAATCTACTTATTGTGAAGTACGAGCATGAATATAAATTTTTTTAATGGATCAGATACATCTTTATTCTCGAATGCCAGTATACTTATAAGAAATCACAACCGATAATGTGGATTGCTGTTAATATTCCCTACTATCTTATATGATATTTCGTCTTAAATATTTAAATTTAAGCTTTCCTCACCTTTAAATCTTTACTTTCCCAAATAATTTATTTTTAGGTAGATATGTGTGTATCTACGTCATAATAAGTAGGTATCAATTGATACAACACGGATCTATTGATGCAACCACGATCTACTGATGCAACCTGGATCTACTGATGCAACCAGGATCTACTAATGCAACTTGGATCTACTGATGCAACCTGGATCTACTACTGATGCAACTTGGATTACCTTAATTATAAATATGTATAAACATGAATATCAGATATCAACTTTGATAGTTTGTTAGCATGGTGGTCAATGAAAGTTTTTATAATTCATATTTTTAATTGCCTTTGTCCCTGGATATTTAGTGAGAGAAAAGGGGGTGGGGGTAAATATTATATTTGAGATCAAAAGAGGAAAATAACATATTCACCTAAACGAAATTCAATAAAAATTTCATTTCCAACAGAACTTGACTGAAGCATCGTGACAGAAATGTAAAGCTCTTAAATACACAAACTCTCTCTCTCTCTCTCTCTCTCTCTCTCTCTCTCTCTCTCTCTCTCTCTCTCTCTCTCTCTCTCTCTCTCTCTCTCTCTCTCTCTCTCTCTCTCTCTCTCTCTCTCTTCTCTCTCTCTCTCTCTCTCTCTCTCTCTCTCGTTATAAATAACGAAATCTAATTATCGAGTAGTTTTTGGAAAATATTTCTGCTACTACAACTTCTATAATAATAATAATAATAATAATAATAATAATAATAATAATAATAATAATAATAATAATAATAATAATAATAATAATAATAATAATAATAATAATAATAATAATAATAATAATAATAATAATAATAATAATAGTAATAGTAATAATAATAATAATAATAATAAAAAACGATGATAATAATAATAATATAATAATAATAATAATAATAATAATAATAATAATAATAATAATAATAATAATAATAATAATAATAATAATAATAATAATAATAATAATAATAATAATAATAATAATAATAGTAATAATAATAATAATTGAATTAACTGTACATGTTTGCTATTTTGAAAAGTAATGCCAAGATTTGTCTTTAGTTAATCTATTTGATTCAAGAATCAGTTTTAACGGACTAAGGACCACAATATACTCTTTCATGTCAAAAACGTTCTTATGTGGATGAGGCAGAGGCAGAGGCAGAGGCAGAGGCAGAGGATCACATTAAGCCTCATTAGAAATCTTAACTTTGAAGGAATATAATTCCAAAAATTCCCCATCATTTAAATTTTCGAATTAATACCATTAAGAAGAAGAAGAAGAAGAGGAAGGGAATTTATGCCAGCTGAGGCTTTATGTTCCTCCATAATGAAAAAAGTTTGTTCTTGGAGACCAAGATTTTATAGTCTTATTATCAAAGTTATCCTTTTATTAAAACCCTATTAAGTTACTTATTTTTATCAGGCATAAGTTATTATTATAGGTATTTTATTCATTCTTTGAATATTTGTATTATAACTTATGGAAATAAAGGATAAGTTATTATTATTAAAAGTACTCTGCTAATTTTTTATTACTTGCATTGTTATTGTTATTTATTTTCTATATTACTTATTGATCTTATTAAAGTTATTTTGTTCGTCCTTTTAACATGTATTCTTATTGTTGTTTTTCTTTTTACTGAAAAAATTTGTTTCAGCTTCATTTTTTTGATAACTTTTGATATTTAATCTAAAAAATTTATTAATTTATGAAAGCAATTAAAATTTTATGTCAAAATTCTCCCATAATTGCTTTTACATGAAATATTTTTTAAACGTGTTAATTTTGAATATTGCCCCACTTTACCCCCAAATATTTAATATATATATATATATATATATATATATATATATATATATATATATATATATATATATATATATATATATATATATATATATATATATATATATATATATATAT
>JABUQX010065513.1:12500-20000 GCA_015478945.1 Trachelipus rathkii | reverse complement strand
CAGTGAAAATTAAGAAAAGGAATAAGCCAGGCAAAGGTTACCAAGTGAGGAGTAAATAGAAAGAGTATTTAGAAACCCGTATTGAACGGTAAGTGAAAATAGAAGTGAAATTATATTTTATGTGTTTACTTTTTTTACTTGCTAAAAATTTAAGGCAGTATTGATCGAAGGTATTTTATGCATTTTTAGGGGATGAGTTCGGGACGTAATACCAGAAGTGAGAAGTATTCGCTGCCACAGGAAAAATCAATGTTTACAAAAATCAGTGAGAAGTATTCTCTACTACAGGAAAAATCAGTGTTTACGAGAATCAGTGTTCAGAAAACAGGATCCAAATCGGGGATTTTGTGTTCAACAGGAAACCAAGCGGATATGTGCCGTATTGCTGACAGGGAGTCAGGTCGACGTGGTTCGAGGTTGAGCACAAGTCTTTTCGGAGGGATCATCGTAAAACAAAGGAACAGTAAACATTTGTAAAAGGGGTTTGATTTAAGGAACTAAGGAATAGGTATTTGTAAGTTTATTTTGGGCTTATTGCCTGGATTGAGGATTAAGGTAAATTATTAGATTTTAAATTACCTGTTTATTTTAAAAGTTGTGTGTCGCAGGAACTGTGAATATTTTAATATGGTATTGTTTATTTTAAAAATGGTTGTGTGTTGCAGGAACTGCGTTTCTTTTATCATGTTGTTTATTTTAAGTCGTAGCGAACAGTTTTAAGGATTATGGAATTTAAATGTTTGGAAATTGTCTTTTAAATATATAGTCAAAAATGAGTTTGTATTGAACTTTCATCTTCCTCCTTGCTGCAAATTATTATTAACAGAGTAAAACGAAAACAGGAAATTTATTTATCGTTTATTTATGAACTAGTACAAAGGTATTATAATATGTATTTTCATTTCAATATACATATACATACATATACACAAACAAATACAAATATGTATAGAAAGATATATAAACTTATATATAAATTGATATATATTATATATATATATATATATAAAATAGACAATATGTGGAATATATATATATATATGTATATATATATGTATATATATATTTTTATATATGATTAGTATATATATTTATATATTATATAATATTATATAGTATATTTATATATATTTATATATGTAGTATATATATATTTATATATGTATATATATATATTTTATATATGTATATATATATATTATATATTGTATATATATATAATTTATATATGATATATAATATATTATATATGTATATATATATATTTATATTATGTAATATATATATATTTATATAGTATATATATATATATTAAGTTTTGTATATAAATATTTATATATGTATATATATATGTGTTGAGTGAGTGAGTGTATATATATATATTTAATATGTATTATATATATTTATATAATGTATATGTATATATATATATATGTATATGTATATATTATATAATGTATATGTATATATATATATATATATTATATATATGTATATATATATATATATATATATATATATATATATATATATATATATATATATATATATATATACGGTGGAACTACAATGTTGGTCATTAATCCGTTCCTGAAGGGAGAATGAATTTTGAAAATGACGAATATCAAACGAATTTTTCCAATAGGAATTAACTATAAATGGTTTAACCCGTTCCCAGCCCGTATTTTGCTTCTCTATTTTTTCATCTCTTAACAAAAAAGACATTCTCTGAAAAATTTCATCTCTGAAATCATTGCAAATACATTCTCACCTGCTTTTCGTATATAGTTTTGGTAATCGAATTGACTTTAGCGAATTGTGACGAAAAATATCGATTTTTTTTATCGTTTTAATTTTTAATACCTTTCATCACCATGTTTGATGACATTAAAGTTGCACGATTATTATATCTAATTCTTCTGTTTTAGGACCGAAAACTCGTTAAGGTTACGTTAAGATTTGTTAAGCATACACATATTTACTGTGTAAACTTAACAAAATTTACCATACCTTAACTTTTTGTGCCCTAAGGAGAATTTTTAAACACTCTCCACACCACACACGATATATATATATATATATATATAATATATATAATATATAATATATATTATATATATAATATATATTATATATATATATATATATATATATATATATATATATATATATATATATTATATAAAGTATATATATATATATATTATATAATATATTATATATATATATATATATATATATATATATATATATATATATATATATATAATATATATACTATATATATATATATATATATATATATATATATATATATATATATATATATATATATATATATTACTATATATATATAATATATATATATATATATATATATATAATAGCCAATGTTTTTATTAACAAACATGCTGTCAGCTTGCTTTACAGGATTTTCCATTGAATATTTTTAACAAAGAAATCGATGTTTTACATTACGCCAACCAACAATTACCCTGTTTTTTATATCGTTATTGCACTTTTATACCCATGATCCCTTACATTACTGTATTATTAAAATATCTGCTGTGAAAAACTTCGTAAGTATTTAAAAGAAATATAAGCATTAAAGAGTTAATGCGCACACTTTCAATCGTCGCTAAAGACGAGCCAAATGAACGATCGCTACTCTCCGACCACGGAGGAAGAGGAACGAATATTCAATTTTAAGGCGAATATCAAGAACAAAAATTTTAACGAATATATATATATATATATTATATATATATATATACTATATATATAATATATATATATTAATAATATATATATATATTAAATATATATATATATATATATATATATATATATATATAATATATATATATAATATACATAAATATATATATATATATATATATATACTATATATATACATATATAATATAGATTACAGCTAGCACACCTCTTCAACGGGACAGAGAGCCCTATCTAGAGGGATGTTCCCATTTTATTAAAGATCTAAGCAGCAAGACGGAGCCAAAAAGAGACAATAGTTGACATCAACAAGACTGTCAATGACGAACCCTGGGTCTCTTCGCGTAGTTGGCGACGCAGATAGCTCTACCTCTACTGAACATACCGGGACATACGTTAAGGAGCTTGATCCACTTTTATCTTGCCTTTACGAGCCAGAAATACCAAATGAAAGTTAAATTCTCTCAATACAAATAAAAAAACTAATTTTCCTCTCCCCATATACATATATATATATATATATATATATATATATATATATATATATATATATATATATATATATATATATATATATATATATATATATATAAAATATATATTTATATATAGTTATGTTAGACTGGTCCGTATGCGATGATACTCTGACATTTGAGGGGAAAATCTTTCCTTCGTGCTAGAATAAAAGGTAGGACCCGGTAGACTTGTTCTACATGTTAAAATAATCTATGAAACATTTCAGATCAAGCGAATAATATTAATCCGTGCCCCATCGAGGTTAAAGTTTGAAAACATGATTAAATTTCAAACTTTATTGATATCAATTTTTAACATGCTTAACATATCGAAAAAGACATAATAACAGAAAATGTTCGTAATTTTTTTGAATATAGTAATTGAATGTGCATTCGTACACCTACAATATAATAGGAAAATAAGAACTTAACCTATTATTTTTCCCTTTTCTGCCTATCATAAGTATAGGTCGGGTATGTTTTTCCATAGTCTTGTAGTTTGTGACGGTATGTGTTAATTTATTAATATCTGGGCTATCTTTCTTCTCATGTCATCGTTTATTCTTTCATTATATATGGAAAAGGCTGCACACTCCTCACTTAAATACCATAAATGACTAATTTATGAATTGCTTCTTCAGCAATAGATTTATCGTGGTTTTTTGTATTTAAAAAGATTTATAAAAAAATTAATGTCATTCATGAGAGCTTCAATTGCATTTGTAGTAGAAAACCATGCTTTCACATAACATTTTATTATAAAGCAACATATTTGTTTTAGTGCTTTCTCCTCTGTTGGTGTTAATTTAAATTGTTTTCTAAATAGATATATATTTTTTATTCAATATATTGATTTTCCCTTCCATATTCCTGTTTACCGGAAATGTATGCCGCGTGATGGACTATTAAATAGAAAAATTATTACTGCTAATTTTATTATGGGAATACTGTAAGACGTCATTTACGTCATCTTTTAATATTGTTCTTACCTCCCATGTCAAATATTGTGACTTGTTAATATTGTTTCAAGTATTTTAAAATCTTTTAAATTAAACGGATGCCTGACCATTTAGTGAGTGAAATTATACTTTACCGAAAACTCCATGCAATAGAAGTTCATAAATATGGTGTCGACAAGCTAGAAACATATCACGGTTTAGTTTTTGTTCGAGAAGATAACATGCGACGTTAAGCTTCTCTGTTTTACTGGCATTTGTGTTAAAAACAAAAGATTGAACAATTTTCAGTAGCAGCCATTCATGTAGTGTATGATATACAGCTGATAATATCTCTTTAACAGTTCCAGATGAAAGTTCTGAAACTCCTGGAAGTTGTTCCACGTTGAATGTTCTTGCTATCACTGCAAGTTGATCACCTGATTTTTTTCCGGTAATATCAGGGAGCGTTTTAGAATCCTAGTGAATAGCTACATAGTTTAATTTCGAATCATTAAATATAAATCTAGCGCTTAAGGTTGCTTGCTTTCGAAACTTTTCTCTACATCTTTTAATGGACGTGAGGTTGATGACATATTTTCCCTGATTTAAATATGGTACCTCACGAAGCTGTCAATATATTAACAGCATCTCTATTGCTAACTTTACATTTATTTAGTGCTGCTGAGAGTCTAGCTGTCAATATTTCTTTCTTAGCTCGTTTGGGTAAAGCGTAAGTACTCTGAAACGGCACATCACTTTCCATTTCAGCGTATTTGTCAATTTCTGACGTACCCGGATTGCTAGGTGATTGAATAGTTTCTGCTGTAGTTGTATCTGGGAGTCTTGAGTTTCGCTATCCTCTGATGAGAATAACAGATAATTACATTCTGAAACATACACTTCAAACTACGATTACTCGATAATATGACAGATAAAAACGTTGTGAAATAATATATAAGAAACATCAGGTTGACAGTAAGTGCAAATTGGTAAAAAACTAAAATTGAATTACATAACTTCACTAACTTGAATCTGTCGTGGCCGAAAGTTGCTTTTCTCTTTTTTTTAATTCTTTGCTACTCTTTCAATCTTCCATACTTCTGTGGCTGTTACCTTCATATCTTTACCGAACATGCAACCAACACGTCCTTTTTGTCTCTGCATATGTAATAACAAAGCATTTTATCTTCCTCTATTTTGATCATATCTATTGTGTTTGAATGACATATATCGAACAGATCATGTAGACGAGGGCTTTCTCAACAAGGGCCTGCGGGCCAAGCCCGACCCGAGAGGGCGACTAATCCGGACAGCAGTTGACTGCAATGGCTTTATTTTAAAACACTTTTAATTAGATTAAACACTCACAATTAAACACACTGTATTTTCACTAAGACACTATAGTCAAAAAACAAACTAGTTGCATTATATTTAGCTTTCAGATCGCACTTGTCACTCTGAATTTAAATTTTGGTATGATGAGCTAGCTAGGTCTTCGCCCTTGGGACTTAGTAGAGGAGTCACTGTAGCCCCTAAGCTAAATGTTTGGAGACCCCTGATTCTAGACTATCTTCAAATTCTTTTTCTTTTTGTCTACATAACTCACTCTTTCTTTTTTGTGCTTTTCTAGTCCGTGATGATATTCTTATAACCTTTTATATTTCTTGATGCAATCCGAACGATCTTGCGTTCCTATACGTTCCTTTCTCCAGAACAATAAATAAACATTCATCAATTACAAAATATGCACTATCATGTAAATTTAAATTTACTAGACGCAAGTTATAAAATAGGACACGAAAAACATCTCGAGAGGAGAATTTATTTCCAGATATTGGATTTTTCATTGAACCGATGAGATACAGTTCTTTCCGTGAAATATTTAACTTAAATAACAACCTAAAAATATAATGAAACACTGTAATATTATGTAAAAGAAAATTATCTTAATATATACCTGATTTCTGTGAGGTGCGCACTTCATCTGACAGGAGATTTACATATAAACAAGGTATAAAAACGCAAGTACTAACTCACCTGAGGCAGCATTACAACTACCGCAAGTTAATACTTTGGAAAAGACTATTAGCCACAACATGGCAACTTTTAAGGTCCGCGGGTCACGGGTTGCTGCTAACCGATTGACCTCAAACTTGAAATAGAATACTTTAAGATGATATGGAACAAACATACTGGGTCCTGTATATAAATACAATACCTTCAAAAATAAGCATCAGAATAATATATATATATATATATATATATATATATATATATATATATATATATATATATATATATATATATATATATATATATATATATATATATATATATATAAAATATATAATATATGTATATATATATATATATATATATATATATATATATATATATATATATATATATATATATATATAATATATATATATATATATAAAAAAAATATATATATATATATATATATATATATATATATATATATATATATATATATATATATATCTTATATATATATATATATATATATATATATATATATATATATATATATATATATATATATATATATATATATATATATATATATATATATATATATATATATATATATATATATATATATATATATATATATATATAATTTTTTATATATATATATATATATATATAACCAATAATAACATATATATATAACTGTATATACTGCTGTAATATATATATATATATATATATAATATATATTTATATATTAAAATGTTATCATAGTTCTCTTATTTTTCACAGTATTTACTTTGCTAAATAATTTTTTAAAACAAAGAGAATATTCACTGTGCTGATTAATTTTTGTAATTATTAATGTAATATATATAAGCCATTTGTTTCCTAAATTGCCTTGCAACATATTTGAACAGAAAAATTATTGTCTTATGACAAATTCTAAGTAAAACACGAAAGTAAAGGATAAAACTTCAGAGGAAGATGAACTATAAAAAGAAAAAGAAAACGAAGAAACGGATAAATAACAGCCTTCATCTTAGTGAATTATCCACAAGAAGGATTAAATTCATAACAGAAACATCAAGAAGTAATTTAGTTATTAAATGCCAACTAAAACAGTAATCACCAATTCAAATCCAAAGCCCAAGTACCAAATTTGAAGTTCAAATCCCCTAACTAGGGTAAGTTCTCCCTAAATATAGAAATATTGAAAAGAAATATTCATTTACATCTATACATATAAAATTAGTATTGATTTTATTATAGTCTTACTTTCATTACTGTTATAATTAATAGGGAACGAGTTTGGG
>JABUQX010065513.1:2500-5000 GCA_015478945.1 Trachelipus rathkii | reverse complement strand
AATAATAATAATAATATATATATATATCAGTGGCGACTCCAGCCACTTTTTACCCTACTCGTTATATTCTTAAAGATTTATTGATATTAATATTTAAGGCCTTATACTATACTATATATATATATATATATATATATATATATATATATATATATATATATATATATATATATATATATATATGTAATATATTTGTGTATGTATATGTATATATTATATATGTATCATATATGTATATATATATATGTAATAATAATAATAATATATATATGTATATATATATATGTTAAACTTACTTTATATATATATATATATATAAAATAATAATAATAATAATAATATATATATATATATATATAATATATATATATATATATATATATATAATAACATATATATATATATATATATATATAATAAAATACGGAGTTGGTCCAGTGATTATGTTTTTTATTGATAACTATTAAGGGCATTGAACCCCTAACTTCAATTTTAATAATATTTCAAGCTACTTTTTATTTTTATTTATAATTCTAAATATTATAGTAATATTTTATTATTTTACCAAACTTAAATATTTTTGTTATAAAATATTATTTATTATGTTTATAGTATTTAGAAACATTTATAAGCAGTATTTATAAATAATTTTATACTCAAATTCACTAATATGATATCCAACCAACTGCTTTGGGCACGGGTTAGTCCTATTTTAATGTGTTAAAAGCAGTTATTTAAATGGCTATTCTTTTTTCTTCACCAGAATTTTATAATCTTATATATTTATTGTGTAATAATTTCATTTATTTAGTCAACTTTGGCGAAAAATAAGGAGGAATATTAAATAAGTAAACATTATTAAATTTCGCGAAAATGAATAGGTTTCTAAAAATGTCAACTCTGTGCTCAGCACAGTATACAATCTTGAGGTGCTCTGATATATATATATATATATATATATATATATATATATATATATATATATATATATATATATATATATATATATATATATATATATATATATATATATATATATATATATCTCATATAATAGAATATAGCTATTATCGCTTATGTATATTTATTCTTGAAAAGTGGACCCTGAATTGCTTTAAGGATTATTACGACAGATTTTTTAAAAACACACTTTAATTATTTGAAAACATTAAAACAGATAAAATAGACAAGCTTTCGTTAATATAACCTTTTTTGAGTCGGAATAAGCAATGGGAGCAAATTCTCTTTTATATTTTTGGGATGTAGACAGCTGTCTACAAAATCCAAATAAAGTTTACTCCATGCTCATCATTCAGGTTACCAGTAACAGCTTTGTCTATTATCTGTTATGTTTTTAAGTGTTTCAAAATCTGTCGTGCTGCTCAGGGTCACTTTCAGAGTATATATATATATATATCATATATATATATATGTATATATATTATATATATATATGTATAATAATATATATATATATATATATAAGTATATATATATATTTACTATATATATAATAATATATATATATATATATATGTAACTCTCTATATATATATGTAATATATATAATATAATATAATAATATATAATAATAATAATATATATATATATATATATATATATATATATATAATAATAATAATAATATACATATATAACTATATATATATAACCAATATATATAATAACATATATATATATATATATATATATAATAATAATATATTATATATATATATATATATAATATAATAATATAATAATAACTAACCAACATATATATATATCTCATATATGTATTATATATATATATATGTAATAATAATATATATATATATATATATATATATATATATATATATATATATATATATATATATATATACTATGTATATATATATATATATAAATATTCTGTATGGTACCAGAAGACAAGTGCAAATGATTTGTGCTGATTAAATTTTTTTGAATTTCTTTTTTATTTGACTTGAATAGAAAATATGATGATAAAACTTTATTTTCTATTTTCCCTATCTTGAAATATATGTATATTTATTATTTAGTTAGAGGAGTTATATATATATATATATATATATATATATATATATATATATATACTATATATATATATATATATATATATATATATATAACTATGCTATTCTTTGCTAACTATATATATATATATATATATAACAATATAACAACTGCTATATATATATATATATGTGTAAAAAGTTTTCATTAGTCTTATGATTTATTTCTTTCCTTCACTTGTTCCTCCCACTTTACGAGTTTATAGTTCTTTTGGTGTTTTACATGCAACGTATATTTACGCTGTAGACCTTAATCCACAGCTACTAGCTTATTGCAGCTCTCCGTCTGTGATCGCCTTCTTTCACCTCAAACTCTGAATATCAACCTTTATAAGTGTAGTTAAAGCCCTTATTAATATATCTTTTTTTATCATTCGGGGACTTAAACTCAGTTTTTCTGATTG
>JABUQX010065512.1:0-5000 GCA_015478945.1 Trachelipus rathkii | reverse complement strand
GAGAACCCTAATTTTTTGAGAACCCTAATTTTTTGAGAACCCTAATTTTTTGAGAACCCTAATTTTTTGAGAACCCAAATTTTTTGGCAACCCTAATTTTTCGGCAACCCTAATTTTTCGGCAACCCTAATTTTTGGCAACCCTTCGAAGAAGGGTTGCGCCAAACGGTTGCGTCAGCAACCGTTGTACGTATTACCCCCCTATTTTACGCCCCCCCCAATTTTTTCGACCGTGGGCCATTTTTGCCCACGGTAATTTTTTGTCCTTCCTTTAGGGGCTTAGCCCTTTTTTGATGTCTTAACCTTGTTTGACCAACCCTTTGATCTTCCATGGGTCAATTTTGTTCGACCGTGGGCCATTTTTGCCCACGGTAATTTTTGGTCTTCCGTGGGTCAATTTTGGCCCACGGTAATTTTTGGCTTCCCTTTGGTCTTCCATGGGTCAATTTTGACCCACCCTAATTTTCGACCAACCCTTTGATCTTCCATGGGTCATTTTTTGCCCACGGTAATTTTTGGTCTTCGTAGGGTCAATTTTGGCCCACGGTAATTTGGCTTCCCTTTGGTCTTTCCATGGCGTCCAATTTGACCCACCCAATTTTCGATCAACCCTTTGGTCTTCCATGGGTCAAATTTGACCCATGGTAATTTTTGGGCTTCCTTTAGGGGCTTAGCCCTATTTTTTGACGTCTTTACCTTGCTTGACCATGATATTTCGTCCTTTAACCTTGGCCATATACCATGGCCGTCAATTTTGACCCCACGCTGACTTGAGGCTTTGCATGGTTCCCAACACCGTAAGAAGTTAACCTAGTGATGTTTCTATTAGTGTTCGATGAGTATTAGATGCAGTGCCAGAGTGCAGTGCCAGGTGAGTGCAAGTGAGTGCCAATGAGTTGCCAATGAGTGCCAAGTGATTGCCAATGAGTGCCAAGTGTGAGTGCCACATATGCCAACAAGTGAGATGCCCACATAGTGCCAACTGAGTGCCCCTTTTTTTCAAGCCTTTTTCTAGCCTCCCCCTGAGCCTGAATTAGCCTAATATGCGGTGTCTACCCCTAGGTATGTTATAAGGTATGAGGAATCGAATGGTGTACATTACAAGTTGCTAGAATGCTTCCTTACTATGAGTTAGTATTTTTTCTAGAGAGCGACTCTTATAGCACGACAGAATATATATCTAAAGAGTTACACAGTTGAGACAGGCCCGCAAACGTTTCAGGAGTCCGAGTCCTGGCGTCCGCAGGCAGGCCCCCCGCGAAACGCCGCCACGATGCTCGCTGCATTGCGGCCAGGCTTACCCGCGTAACCGGCCGCCCGCGCTGCCGCCCGCAGGCGGCAGATATTTCCGCTAACCGGCTGCCGCGGTGCGTCCGCAGACGCCCAAAATTTCCCGCCGCGTGAAACGGAAAAATATGACTATCAAGTAAACTATCAAAGAATTTCGTTTTCAAATATACTTACGTAGTCATTCATTTTAGCTACAATTGTATCGAAATTTATTGTTATTAAAAACATCACTACTTTAGCCATACCTTAGAAGCAGTAAAAAGCCAGTAAAACAAAAGGAGGTGGTTATTAACTAAACACCTAGGGATTAGTATGCCTTTGCTTTACTGCTTTACTGCTTTAAACTTTATGCTTTAACTGGCTTTAACTTTACTGCTTTACTGCTTGGTTAACTCATGTTTTACTGCTTTAACTCATGTTTTACTGCTTTAACTCACATGTTTTACTGCTTTAACTCATATATTTATTAACATTACATACCTTAAAGCAGTAAATCAGTAAATCAATAGAGGTGTTACCTAACACCTAGGGGATTAGTATGCTTTTGTTTTACTGCTTTACTGCTTTAACTTTCTGCTTTACTGCTTTAACTTATGTTTTACTGCTTTAACTTTCTGCTTTACTGCTTTAACTTTCTGCTTTACTGCTTTAACCGTGTGCTCGTTTACTGTTTTAACTCATATATTTATTAACATTATGTTTTCTTTTATATTTTTTATTACTTTTTATTTATTATTTCTATTTTTATTTTTGTTTTAATACTTTTTTATTTTTAATTTGTAATGTAAGAATAAAAACACACAGAGTTTCGGTTATATAAACATTTTATTTTAATAAAATTGTACGAAATTTTATTAAAAACCATATATTTTACTGCGGTTACAACTTTAATTAACTCATTATTCGATTATCTAACTTGACGGATTATGGTAGTGTGTGTGGAGAAATTTACGTTCCGAAGTCCGGCTACATGTCTTGTAGCTGGACCAACAGGTTGTGGTAAAACCTTTCTATTATTAAATATTTTAAAGGAAACGGAGATTTTTGAACAAACCCCTGTAAAAATAATATGGTGTTATAATGTTTATCAGGAAAAATTTAAAGAATATAAAGATGTGATTCAATTTCATGAAGGCATATACGATATTAGATCGCTGGACAATATACAAGGCCACAAAATTATTGTATTAGATGATTTAATGCACAAATTGAATTTGGAAATAGCAGAAGCGTTCACAGTTTATTCTCACCATCTAAATATCTCTGTGTTTTTCATAACGCAGAATATTTTTCATCAAAGCAAGCATATGCGAAGTGTTTCTTTAAACACACAGTATTTACTGTTGTTTGGACAGAGAAGAGACATGAGTCAAATTAATGTATTGGCAACTCAAATGTTTCCTCTTCAAAGGAAAGAGTTCTTAAAAGTATATAAAGAGGTTACTTCGATCCCCCACGGTTATTTGATGTGTGAACTTCACCCCAAAAACACGCACAGAGTGCTGCTCCGTACCAACATTCTGCCCTATGAGATAGAAACTGTATACATACCTGAATAATGAGTGCTCTAGTTGCAAAGTATTTACCTCTTATAAAAAAAATTAAAAAGTTGAAACCATCTGAAAAACGTAAACTAATTAGTGAGGATGAGAAATTCATCCAGTGTGTATGTGAAGTCTGTTTAAATCTTATAAAAGGAAATGTTCCTTTAAACAGACCTCAGAAGGTAAAGCTACGTCGTTATAGAAACATCATTAAAAAACTCTCCCTCAACATAAAAAATTTGAAAAATAAAAAGAAGTTACTACAGAGAGGAGGAGGAGTATTCCTACCATTACTCTTCTCCGTTATAGCTCCCCTGATAACTAAGTGGTTGTCCCCATAATGAAGAAGGTTGCTGTACTTCCATATAATGAGTATGAGAAAATGAAGTATAATAATACAGCATCTGTACAGAATTCAGTTCCTCAGATTCATCACTCACAACCTCAATATGGCCAGTTATTGCCGCACACTGCGCAAAATCCACAATCACAGTTTCATCATTCACAACCCCCATACACGCAGATATTACAGCCCAATGCATTGACATTACAACCTCTTTCACATCAGCAGCAACAGTTGCACCAACAGAAGAATCCTTATATTGTGAACGACACATTATCTTTCCAGCAGCCTCTACCTCCTAGCTTATATGATCCTAAAGTTGAACAGATAACCAAATATGAGAAAGAAGTGTACAGAATATTAAATTCAGACATTAACATCCATGAGAAACGCATCTTATATCAGGCGGCCATACAAAAATTGATAGATCTTAAAGACTTGCACCTACATCCATCCCTGCGTATCCCGTTAACCGATGATGTAGATATACCTAATGAAGTAAAACTTGAAGTGAAAAATGAAGATAAATTTAAAAATATCCTAGAGGAGAGCTTACCTAATAGAGTGCGTAAATCAGGAATAGCTTTATATAATATTTTAAAAGACCAATTAACTTTGAATGAAGCAGGGGAGATCGTAATTGATGATGAAATAGTTAAAGGATCAAATATTGTGGATTTGATAGCTGATCTCTCACGTAACTGGAAGAAAGGCCCTGTAAAAGGATGGAATGATATCAAACAAGAACTTCAGACTATTAATTTTCCCAGAAGTTTAATCTTAAATACAACGCGATTAGCAGACTTGGATAATATCCCCATTACGCCAAGACCTGATTCAAGTCCCTCAGGCACTTCTTACGCTTCAGATAAATTTAAACGTGTTACCAGAGGAAGAATAAGAAAAGCACCTTATAATAAACATAGGTGGATTAAATCGTAATTATGTATTATCATATATTTATTTAGTTGTAATGCTTGTATATAAATAAATATGTTATTTTAGACCTTTTTTCTTTAACCCTTTTAACTTATAGCACATTTTGCGGTACATATATAATATATACTATATATAATATACTTTACATGGGGTCACGTTGCCAAAACATGGCGGCAGAAGGAAGCTAGTTGATAAGGTATTACGTTCAATCCTGAGGGAACCAAAATAGTTTTGGGGGTTTCACTAGGTTTGCTTTAAGGTATCCTAATATTGAGAAAAAAGAGTTAAAAGCATATTTGGAGGGTGAAGAGGCATTTACTCTACATAAACCTGTAAGAAAAAAATTTCCTACACGGAAAACCATATCTCCGCAGCTCGATAGCATATGGCAGTTAGATTTATCGGAAATGATTAAATATAGTTCTTATAATGAAGGATTTCAATACATACTTTTTACAATTGACGTATACTCTAGATACTTGTGGCTGAAGCCAATAAAAGATAAAAGATCAGCTACAGTTGCCGATGCTGTACTTGAAATTATAAAGGACGAGCAGAGAACACCTAAATCATTTTGGACAGATTCAGGAATGGAGTTCAAGGGCCGAGAGTTTCAGGAGCTGCTTTGGGAGTATGGTATAAGCTATTACAATACATTTTCCGTAAACAAAGCGGCTATAGTTGAAAGAGTACAGCGTACTATTAAAGAGCGCATGCATAGGTATTTTACTAAGATGAACACTTTTAAATATATTGATATACTGAACGATCTAGCTTATTCTTATAACAGATCTTACCATAGAACTATAAAGACAACTCCATTAGCAATGTCAAAAACTAGAGGCTGTAGAACACATCTGTGTGAAAAAGAAAACAAAATAAAAG
>JABUQX010065511.1:0-35209 GCA_015478945.1 Trachelipus rathkii | reverse complement strand
GATAACTGAAAACAAATCTACGGTGGCAAATGAAGGAAGCAGATTGTCTCGTAGTGCAGGAGGTATAGTGTTAAGGTACATGAAAGTGGAAGTAAGATGATTCATAGAGATGGTGGAATGAAGAGGTCGATACTGAAAACGCGGTTAAAAGGTAAAATAGAGGAAGAAATGTAATAATTAAACTAATAACAAATGATGAGACTCAAAAAGAAAGATGTCTTGGAATTAATATAAGGAGGACAAAAAGAATGCTAAAAGGTACGTAGGAGGAAAAAGGAGGATAAATGAACAGTTTGGAATAGGAGATGAATGGCGGCACTTTACAAGGAATAGGAGCTCTTCTGAAGAAGCGCGCAAAGAGTTAAGAATGAGAATAGGCGAATCTGCCTTGTAATAATGAAATAGGGATGTGCTTGGTTAATGATAAATGAGTTGAGAGGAGTGTGAAAGAACACCTTCGAAAATCGCTGCACATATATAACATGTAAGAAAGAGAGGATAGAATGCGTGTGGGTTTGATGGTGCAATAAGGAATAGTTATTTTGGAGAAGGAATAGTAAGGAGGAGGTAATTGGGTAGAGTGAAAAAGTTAAGAATCTGCAGGGATAGATGAAATTATTGGTGAAGTGATACAGAAGAGCGAGATGGTATTGTATTATATTGGAATTGTGTAATAAGCTTTTAAGAGGCATATAGTTCCAAGGGATGAGGAGACGGTATATACCCTTATATAAGGGTAAGGGGCAAAAAGGAACTAGTCTGAAATTATAGAATAAGTTATTGAGTGTATGTAGGGAAGATATTGCTGGTATTTTGGTCGAAGAGTGCGTCGAGTGAACTGAAGATGATTGGTGAAAAACAAGTGCGTTTAGAAGTTGTAGAGATGTGTGGATCAAAATCTGTACATTGAAACAAATGCATTCGAGAAAAGAGGGAGGAAGCAAGGAATAAATTGTAATTAGTGGTATTTTATGATTTCAGACAGCGTATGATAGAGATTAAGTAGGGAAGGTTATATGCGGTGTTAGTGCATTATGGTGCTTACGGTCGTAGGCTTCTTGAATGGAATTAAAAGTATGTATACGATAGTTACAGGCGTGTGTAACGACATAAATGGGTCATGGTGAGTGCGTATAGGACTAATAGACGGAGTAAGGACAGGGTTGTGTTATTGTCTCCTTGTATTCATTGTATATGGATGGGGTTATGAGAAAGAGTTTGAGTGGGCGCATGGCAGCGTAAATCGGTTTAAATGGTGGAGACATGGAGATGAGTGTGAGGGGCTACACCTATAATCATGCGGCCATGATTTCCTTCTGTGTGGCGATCTGAAGGACGTTTGAGAGATTGATAGAGATATTGGCAGGTGTGTAAAAGGGAGGAGCTTGAAAGAAACGTGTAATAAGAGTAAGGTATATGGCTTCGTGACTGAGGAACTCCGCAGTGTGAAGCTTGACTTAGATGACTGAGCAGCCTGCGAAAAAGTGTCTGAGTTTAAATATTAGTATATGTTGATGAAAGGGAACGTCATGGCAGCAGTGTAGTAGAACATTGTGATGCCAGAAGTGCTGTGCCAATTAATCGTGTGTCGAATGTTACAAAGGATAATCTTGAGCGTCGAGGCTCTACGGATGAGGGTATGTTGTTACCTGTGTTAATTGCTATAGTAGTGAGACTATGGTTCGAATAAGAAGTATAGATCTAAATTCAATGTGTTCAGAGAACAATCTAGGGTTGTAGGGTGAGAAGATGATAAATGAGGAATTAACTTATTAGAGGATGGTGTGGGGTGAAAAGGGTTAAATGAGAGATAAATTGAAAGTTTGTGAGATAGTTTGGTCATATGGAAAGGATGACAGATGTCGTTGTTTAACGGAGTGTACAGTGGCGCGTGTGTTGGAAGCCGCCGGCTGGAGACGAAGAAAAAGTTGGATTGAGCAGCTAAACGAATGTTTGAAGAGAAAATGTAGTTTGTAGAGACAGGCGAGAAGAAAGGTGTATAAACAGGAGTGAATGGCGGGTTGTGAGGGGGTATGTTGTGGCCCACCTGGCCAAGGGATGACCCTTACCATTGACGATCTAAAATAGGAGGTGTCATCGCATGTTCCCATGAAGCTTTAGGTGCATTTTCTGCTGCATGGATTCTCCCACTAATTATGGTACTGGGGGCGTAAGGCTGGCTTTCTTTTCGACTAAAATTATTTCTTCTACTGCCTTTCTTTTCCGATGGCTCGTCAGCACCTTACTTCCCATTCCTGAGAAAATAGCAAAGAAGATAAAAAAGAATATATAAGTATACTATATATAATATATATATATTATATAGATTATATATAATATTATTATATGATATATCTTATATAATATAATTATTATATACTATAGATTATATAGTACTAATCTATATATATACTATATTATATATATATATTATATATATATTATATATATTATATATAATAATATATTTATATGGATATATATATTACTATATACTATATATTCTCTTATCCACCTTTTTTTCACCCAAGGATTGGAGAAGGAGCGCTACAAGTCGGAAAAGAAAGCAGTAGAGAGTATGGACAAATGTCAAAAGAAAGCAGCCTACCGCCCCTCTGTACATTATTAGTGAACTCGTCACAGACAGAAAATCCACCCTAAGAGCCTTTATGGGACCGCGACGACCTTCACTATTTGGCTTAAAGTTAAAAATGCGTCCCATTTAGTAGGGAGTTTTTTGTCAAAATTTTTCCCCCTTTGGGGGGCCCATGGGGACGTAACCCATGCCCATACAAACCCGCCATTCTCTCCTATCATGCACTTTATTCTCGTCCTTCTGCAAACTCACATTCTCTCTTCAAGACATTTCGTTCACCGTTCAATCCACTTTCTCGTCGGGCTCTCCCAGCCGGTCGGTTCCCAAACACTCGCCACTATACATCGGCTTACCACCGACTATCATTCACCTTTCCACATGACAACCATCTCAAACATACTTTCAATTTATTCTTCATTTACCCTTTCTCACACAACACATCTCTCTATAAGTTCATTCCTCTTATTATTATTTCTTCTCACCTAGCAACTGCCCTAGATTGTCCCAGTCTGACACACTCTTGACACTTTAGATCTACTTCTTATTCCAGCCATAGTCTCGACACCATACCGAATAACGACAGGTAAACAAACCATACCCTCAGTAAGATCTAAGCGCACTCAAGTTTAGTCCCTTTACATTCACAACGATGTAATTGCACCAGCAACCTTCCTGCCATTCACAACTTTCTTACTACACTCTGCACTCATATCCGTCCCTTCTCATCCAACACTACCCTAATATTTAAACTCAGACAGATTGCTCCAGACTGCTCACACAGTCTAAACCTAATTCACAATGAGACCTGTCATCACCACACCAATAACCCTACTCCTATCTACGGTTTACTTTCAAACCCTCTTTTACACACCCTGCAATCTCTCTACCAATCCCTCAAACTCTCTTCAGATTATTCACCACAGAACCAAATCATCCGCATATCAATAGTAGAGGCACCGCCACTCATCTCCATATCTCATCAGTTCTAACACCATTCCGCCAATCCCCACCTCGAACTCTTATCACTAACCCCATCATATGATACAAATTGCGAATAACCAAGCAGACATCACACAACCCGTCTCACTCGCTAAATCCAAACAATCACCATCTACCCCTTTATTCTTACACACGCTTCACTATCTCATACATACTTTTTGATTCCATTCAGAAGCCTAACACAAACACCATATATCACTAATACCTGCCATAAGCTTCCCTATTAACTCCATTATACGCCTGTTGTAAATTCCATAAACCTAACAATATTTTATTCTTTTCTCCCTCATTTTCTCAATCATTAGTTTCAATGTAAAGATTTGATCTACACTTCCTCTACCACTCCTAAACGCACATTGTTCTTCACCAAATCCAGTCCTCAGTCACTCGACGCACTCTTTCGACAAAATTAACCAGCAGAAACCGTTCTCCTACAACAACTCGAATTAATTATGTCCCCATATAATTTCTACATCTGCCCCTTATTCCCTCTACCCTTATTTATAAGGCTACTTTACCCGCTCTTCATTCCATCCCTTTGCAACTAACCGCCAGAACCGCTTTATTACAAACTTCCAAATCAAATCAATCACCATCTCGCTCCGCTCTTGATTCATTCATAGTAATTCACTATACCTGCAGACTTTTACCATCTTCCTTTCTCACTCTTTCTTATTTTCGTTGTCCTTACTAATAAACCTCATCCCCAAAATACCTACTTCCTTCTGCACCATCAAGAACCACACACATTCACGTAACACCTCATAATAACTGTCATATTGATGCAAAGGAGTTTTCAAAGTGTTCTTTCAGTCACTCCCCTCACATCCACTGTATCATGTTACAAATGCCACCATCCCTATTCAATTATTCTAAGCAGATTCCCTTAATTCTCATTCTTCCTTTCGCGGTCCTTCCAGAGAGTTCCTATTCCTTTGTATGTCTCATTCATCTCCTTTCCAAACTGTTCATTTTAACCTTCCTTGTTAAATTGCACTTATCCACATTTTAGAATTTCATATCAAAAAAGCGCACTTCAAGAACTTTCTTATGAAATTTATTACATTTGCTCTTAGAGTACATTCAACACGTTCTTTTTTACCTTTAACGCTTTCATCATCACCTCTCATTCCACCATTCCTTTAAACATTTCTTTACTCCGTACTTTTTTAGCACGTATCTCCACACACTTCGCTTCCTCCGTCTTTCCCCCTTCTTCACTTATTATATCTTATTTTTTATTTTTTTTTTTGTTTTTTTCTTTTTTTCTTTTTTTATTTTAGCCACCTATTTTTTTTTTTTTTTTATTTTTTTTTTTTTTTGTGTTTTTTTTTTGTTTTTTGTTGTTGTGTTTGTGTGTTGTGGTGGATTTGTTCGGTATCAACTCGTTCACATTCAACCGAATTTACTAGCGAGCGCTCTTACATACTTCCCCTTATTGTCTTGTTCCACTAAGTTAGGCTCACTCTTAATTTACCTACTTCCTCTTTCGTATCACCTTCTCTCCCATCCAAGCCCCCACCACTAACTTAATTTTAAATAGAACAATATAATGAATTCCGATAATCCCATTCTTAAACCCTCACTGATTTAAACATCAAACACATACTTCAACATCTCCTATCTTCACAACACCAAAATTCCAATCATACTTTCACTCGATCACGCATCCGCTCTACACAACTCTGAGATACTTATGGATACTCTTGTGTTTAAAGAAAGTCTATTTACTTACACACATACCTCTCATCTCACAGAAATCATCACCTTCCTACCATTCTCATTTTTCTCCCGCCACCCCAAACCACCTGTAATTGTACATCCCTTTTTGATCTCCCTATCCAACCATACAGGTCCCTCAACACTATTAATCTGAAGCTCCTACTCCCCAATCCATCCAGGGCATCATTCAGATTATCCCAAAAACCGTTACTCTGTTCAACGTTTCCCTCAGATGATGACCATACGTCACACCACACATACCTTGACCTTTTCAAACTAAATTTAACATTAGAGTTCTAGGACTCAACCACCACACAAAAGTTCTACCATAGCTTCGGACCACAGGGTCACTTCCATCAAATATCAACCCTTACTCTCCCTCTGCTCATTTCTTTCCACACCCAGCACACACACATTCACACCACCACCACTTTATTTTCACGTTTCTTTCATCTCTTTGTTTCAGGTCAGCGAGCAAATTCAACATTTCCTTACCTAAATACATCCATCACCTCTCTCCTCTTTCCCTCCTCATTTATTCCTTTAACATTCCATGTACCCATACGATTCATACCAACGAAAGGTACAAGGTTGATTACGGCGATCACGACCTTGTCCGAGGCCTATTATTCATTATCATTATTATATACTTAATAAATACCCTTTACAATAATTTTTATTTTTATTGCAATGGGATTTTCATATGTGAACTTAGACTTTGTCCTAAAAACTGGACTTGGTACATCATTGATATATCATTTTTTTTCTATCCACAGCAATATGACGAACGAAAATATTAGTTTGAAAGACAGAATACATGAATTGGAGGTTGAAAAGTTAACTCTGGAGAAGAAGGCTAAACTACTGGAGACTGAGTTATCCCTGAAAACTGAAGAAATAAATAGCTTAAAGGTAGAGCGTAGAGTTTTTATTAATTTTTTTATGGTTATAGTTCATTCATTCAAAATATCACTACAAAACAAAAGGGAAAGTAACTGAAATATTTTTTGAAGATAACTCAATAAGAAATAGGAATAGATTTTTTTTTGTGTGTGTGTGTGTGTCCACGGAATGAAAGCAACAATTATACTACTCGCTGAATCATCAGTTCCCTTTTCATCCAGCATATAGCCTAATTTTTAAGCAGATACTTGCTCCAATTGCTCACCACCCAACATACTTTCACACGTCGGACTCTCACCCACTAGCATCACCTTACTCTTATCTATATTTGCTTTAAAGCCCCTTCTTTTACACACCCCGCCAAACCCTTTTACCAATCCTCTCAAACTTTCTTCAGAATCGCCACACAAACCAAATCATCCACGTACAATAAGCAAGGTACCCTCTAATCTCTTTCATTCTCCGTCGATCTAACACCCTACCCTACCACACCTATCTTTAATTCTTTCTTCACCCCATCCATATACAAATTAAATAGCCATGGAAACAACACATCTCTTACTCACTCCACTATTAATATTAAGCTACTTTTCACTACATTTATTATTACACATGCTTCACTATCGACGTAAATATATTTGATTCCATTAAGAAGCCTATCACCAAGACAATATATCACTAATACCTGCCACAGAGCTTCCCTATTAATCCTATCATACGCATGTTGCAATTGCATAAAACCTAAATACAATTTATTCTCATTTTGTCACTCATATGCTTCAACGTAAAAATTTGATCTTCAAATTCTCTATAATCATCCTATTCTTCGCCAATCAGTCCCTCAGTTACTCGATGTACTCTTGCAACTAAAATATCAGCATATATCGTCCCCACATCACTCAATAGACTAATTAGCCTATAGTTATTACAGTTAACCTATCTCCCTACACCTTATATAAAGGGTAACTATTCTGCACTCCTCCATGCTTCCGAACTGTATTCTCCTTAAACGCTTTGGTTACATAACTCTCATACTATATTTATTATATAGTATATTATATATTTATGTATCATATATATACTATATTATATATATATATATATATAATATATTATATATTATATATACTTCATTATATTAGTATTATATATATATATATATGATATATATAATATATATAATGTTTGGTTTATATAATCTTGGGTGTACCAAATGCAAGTGAGTGTGTTAACTATATCTAGAGAGTAAAATATAAAATGTGGAATAAAAATATTAATTTCTGCAGTTCTTGTAAATATTATTACCTTCATAAATAAATGGGAAACCCCCATCATTTGGATTTCCCATGGCCCATATTTTCCCCCCTGACAGGTTTCGTTAACCATCCTCTGTGTCTGTGCGATAGAATTATTTATCTGTGATATTTGTGAACTGATCATTGTTAAGACTGAAGTTTATAAACTTTTCTTTTGCTCTATGTTAATTATTGTCTTTGCTCAATATGCAAAAATAATATATGTAGTCACGAGGAGTGTTTTCATTTTCAATAAGGCAACAACAGCTCAGTTGGTTGGCTTAAAATCTAGTTTAGAAGCAGAAGTGTCATCATCAAAATCGATATTGGAAATTAAAACAAGACGCATTGAAGAACTGGAAGAGATGGTGGAGAGCCAAGGATTGTGTATTAAAGAACTTAACGGGAAGATCATTGATGGAGAAACAGCGAGAAGGAAGTTGCACAATCTTGTCTTAGAACTTAAAGTAGGTCACTTTTTCTCCTTCTATCCTCCTGTCTTTAAAATATATTCTTAAAAATGCATACTCTTGTTGAAAAAGTGTGCATTGTAATTAATTTCTGTCATTGATGTCTTTATATGAAACACTCGGTAAACACAATTTATAGTCTATTAAATGTTACAAATTAATTACAGGGTAATATACGAGTGTTTTGCCGTGTTCGTCCTTTGTTGAAGGAAGAGATTGAAAATAGTGGAGGCCTAGACATCATACCTCATATAAACTTCCTTGATGAAAAAACTCTGGAGTTGATTAAGAATCCAAGTAAGTCACTAACTAGTTAAGTAGTTAGTAGGTGTCAGTAGTCGTAAGCAAGAAAAAATTCTCGGTTTTCCAAGTACTATCCTATTAAAGTTTTACTTTAACCCAACCAATGTTTTCTTTCCTGTTTTAAATTAACAAATTCAGTAACATGGGTATCACGAACTTATACAACAGTTAGTTTTAGCTTTATTCGCATTCGCTAATAAGTTAAGCAGCATTGGCTTCTACATCTCGGTCCATGGTGCATCATTCGGATACCCTTCCGAGTATACTCTTATCCTTGTTCTGAAATAATCTATATATATTCTATATAATCGAATAACTAAATTCAATGCAATTGTAATGTAAATTGTTTATAGCAGAAATCTTATTTTCAGATTCGATAGCTTTCACTATCTATACATTCAATTACAGGACCATACTCTCAGTGTATTGCCCTAGGTTGCACCAAGACGTTAACCCTTCTCAATTCTACAAGGATTTAATTGCTCCACCCACCTTCCCTACCATTCACAACGTTTCTACTACACTCGTCATCCTCCGACGAGGCTATTTCAACTATATATATTTTATACTTATATTGTACAATATTAATATAATCATATATATATATTATTATAATTATATATATATATAATACTTATATTTATATATTATATATACTATATATTATAATATACGTATACGGTGGCATAATAGGAGTGAATTGGCGGGTTTTGTGAGGGGCTATTTGTTGTGCCCCACCTGGCGCTAAAGGAATGAACCTACACTTGCGTATATGCCATAGTGAGGGCTCCCGTCGCAGGTCCCGATGAACTCTAGGGTGGATTTTCTAGACTGCGCCGAGTTCTCACTAATATTGTATAAAGGGGCGGTAGGCTGGGCTTTCTTGTCGACTTGTCATACTTCTTATCATATTCTTCTACTTTTCCGATGCATGTCATCACCTTAGCTCCAGCCTTGCGGAAAAAAGCAGTATTAATACGTAAAATATATATATACTTTCTTGTTCTTTTTTCACCTTTCTCTTTGCCCCACGATTGGGGTTTAAGTGCCTGTACACAGCATCGGAAAGAAGAAAAAGCAGTAGCGAGAACATGACAAACGTCGAAAGAAAGCCCAGCCTTACCGCCCCCTCTGTACCACTAATTAGTGAGAGCTCAGTCACAGGCAGAAATCCACCCCTAGAGCATACATGGACCGCGACGAACCTCCCACACTAATGGTAAAGCTCAAGTAAGGTTATCCCTGGCCCAGGTGGCACAACCATTGCCCCCCTCACAAAACCCCGCATTCTCTCCTATCATGCACCTTTAGTCTCGCACCTCTGCCAAAACTCACATTTCTTCTCCTTTCAACTTCGTCTCCCTTTACTGACTCAATTCACTTCTCTTCGGTCTCCCAGCGCGGTCGGTTCCAACACACTCACCACTATATCCGCTTAACCAATCTACTTCATTCCTCCTTTCCACCATGAACCAAAACCATTCAAACATACTTTATGCTATACTCTATTTACCCCTTTCTTCCACCCACACCACCTCTATACGTTCATTTCCTCTAGTTTATCAATTACTTCTCACACCTGACACCCTAAGATTGTCCTCTCGACACATTGAACTTTAGCATCTTGATACTCCTTAATTCCGACCATAGTCTCAACCACCATACACTAAACACAGGTACAAACATACCCTCATGTAACGACTCTATAGCACACTCAAGACTTAGCCCTTTGCATTCACTAAGGATTTAATTGCACAGCCACCTTCCTGCCATTTCACAACTTTGTCCTTTACTACACTTCTCGCATCGTCCGTATCCTTCTCAATCCACAGTACCCGTAATATTTAAACACTCAGACACTTGCTTGTAGCTCCGCTCACCACTAAATATAACTTCACACCTGACGGAGGTTCTCTTTAGGATTCGAACTCTAGACTTGTGCTGTGCTCGAGTGTTTACTTTCAGCCCTCCTTTTCACACACCCTGCCAATCTCTCTATCAATCCTCTCACAACCTACTTTCAGATTCGCACACAGACAAATCCTCGCTATATAAATAACGTAGGGCACCTCACTCACTCCCATTCTCCACCATTCCAACACCATTGTCCTGGCCACATCCCACCTCAACATTCTTTCCATACCCCATCCACTACTACAAATATGATAACGCAAGGAGAACAAACACCAACCCTGTCTCACTCCGCTATTATTCCTAAACCAATCACCATTGACACCATTAATTGCTTACACACGACCTTCACTATCGTCGATACATTACTTGTTTGATTCATTCACAAGCTACCACCAACACCTATATCACTAACACCTGCCATAAAACTTCCCTATTAACTATCATAGCGCCTGTTGCAAATCCATAACAACCTAAATACAATTATTCTTCTTCTCCCTCTTTTCTCAATTTGTTTCAATGTAAAAGATTTGATCACTATCTCTACCACCTCCTAAACGACCTTGTGTCTACCATCCAGTTCCCTTCAAGTCAACTCGACGCAACTCTTTCGCACCCAAAATACCAGCATATCACTCCCTACAACACTCACTAAACTTATTCCCCATAGAATTTCAACAGTCCCCTTTTCTCACTTTACCTTGTGTGGGTGACTATTTACCGCTCTCCTCCCAAATCCTGGAACTATACCCTCCACTGAACGCATTTATTACCACACCTTCGCCAAAATCCAATCAATCACCATCTCGCCTCCGCTCCTGATCATTTTCACTAGTAATTTCATCCTATACCCTTGCAGATTTACCATCTTCAACTTTCTCACCCTACCCCATTACCCTCCTCCTTACTAATACCTCATCCCCAATATTATTATCATATATATTAAATATATTTATAAGGTTATATATATATATATTATCATACTTATATATATAGTATTTATATACTATATAATATATATATAGTATTTATCTAATATTATTGATATTCAGATTTGAATGGGGACAGCTCGATTATTGGACCAAGCACGCAATAACCCCAATTACCGATTTAGCTTTGACAAGGATTTTCTCCAAAGTCGTCACAGGCTGAATGTGTTTGAGAAATGTCCTCAACTTGTGCAGTCCGCTCTCCGATGGCTATAAGTGTTGCGTTTTTGCGCTATGGGCCAACAGGCTTTTGGATAAGACTTACACAATGGAAAAGCAATTTACACAGTCTGCTTCGAGCATGATTCCTAGGAACTGTGTAACATATAGTTTGAAACACTCGATGATTTTAAGGAATAACAGGTATTCAACAGTTCTCTTGTAAAGGTTTTTTTTTATTTTTCTATCATACCTTTTTTTTATTTCTATTCGCTTTATTGGCTTAAGCTTTAAAGTTGGAATTAGAGAAGATTGCTTAATATTTTATTAAAATTAAATCACTAAAATCTCACAGAAATATTGCTATTATTTATTAAATTACATATATTATATTATATTTCGTTTTTGTAGGCTTATTTACTTGTGACGTTTTTGTCTATTAACGTATTTCCCTTTCAGTGTTGTTGCATTTTGTGATTTAACTTCTTTTTCTTTTAACGTTTTTGATAGGGATGGAATTATACCATTGAAGCAAGTTTTCTTGAAATTTACAATGAAAGTATCCGAGATTTACTGGCAAGTCCAAAAGATGTTAAGAATATTAACTACGACATTAAATTTACTGATGGGAAGAAGCAAGATACTTACGTTACCAATCTTAAGGTATAGTAGTTATTGTTTTATTATTCATAGGACTTGTTGATTTGTGTAGGTAGTGGAACTACGCAGTAGATGCATTATGTAACGTAACATAACTTCATATGAGTTTTGTTGTTTGACAACATGTGTAGAGTAACGCTGTCACACATGTAGGTTACTACAAAACTCAGAAAGTCTTCAATTTTTTTTATTTATCTGGTAGTTTTCATCAATTTAATAAAAATATTGTATCTATTAATGTAGAGTAGAAATGAAAAATGGCTATTGGATAGTAATAAGATCTTGTTAGTTAGAATCAATTATTAAATAAATTTTAAGAAGTATAAATATAAATTAGTAGTCTGATTCTGAAATCTCAGAATCACTAAATTTAATGAATCAGAAATACTTATCGGAACTGGAACAAGAATTGGATTCTGATTTGAAAACCTCATGTTCATTAGTAGTAGTAACCAGAAATAAACAATATTCAGTTTGGTCATCTGATTTCAGTCCTGATCATAGCGCTGACATTTGTTATATATCTCCTTATAGGTAGTACCAGTTGAAAGTGCTTCTCACATACATTCTCTCCTTTCTATTGCTCAAAAGCACCGCGCAGTTGCAGCTACCAATATGAATGAAAGGTCATCAAGGTCCCATTCGGTCTTTCAACTCCGTCTAAAAGGAAGAAATAAGAAGACTGAGGAGTCTTGTGAAGGTTAGGCTTTAAATAAAAATTTAATTATATGCAATATACGTGTATGTAAATTTAACCATTTTTGAATAATAATGGTAGAAATGGGGTTGTCTTTCCCGTACAATCAAACAAAGAAATTCTTCTTCACAATGTTCATATTATTACATTATTACTTTTTAAATTTTTCCGAAAAATATAAGAATAAATTTTTTTGCTTTGAAACTTCGTAAGATGAAGGTTAAGTTCGTTATCCCTTAAATTTTTTTAGATAAGTATAAAATACTGTGTATGTTTTCTCTTCTTAAAAAATACTAAATCAAAATTTGGATTTTATTTCAAATATATTTTAATATTCAAAGTCTGACAAACACAGTCATTTAAGTCTTCTCTTGCCTATTTTGCACCTTTTTTTCTCTCCTCCGCCAAACTCGCATCTCCTTTATTGACCTCATCCACTTTTATATTTGGTCTCCAAACCGATCGATTCCAGCACACTCACTCCGCTTAACCAAACGACCATCATCCATCCTTTCCAATATGGCCAAACCATCTCATCTATGACTTCTTGTTTACTGTATCATTTACGCCTTTCTTCACACCACACCACTCCCCGCAAGCGTTCATTTCCTCGATTTTAAATCAATTCTTCTCAAGCCAAAACACCCTCATCCTAAACTTCTGTCCATCTCGACTAAAGTCAACAAAACTTGGTTACCTTACGATACATACCTCTTATGCCATACCATGTTCACTGCCATCCATTAACCACAGGCTACATAACCTTAATACTGCATTATATATAATTAATATATATATTTATATATATATATAATATATATATAATATAATATATATATATACTATATACTATATATATTATATATATATATATACTATTAGTATTCAAATATATCTATATATATATGCAGGTTAATCTCCACAAATTTGAAGTGACTCTCGCCGGTCGACAAAGCTTGAAGGCGACTCTGGTCTCGGGCTTGCAAGATTACAGAAACGCAAAAGTATTAATAGTTCTTTGGATAATAGGGAAATGGTCATTATGGCTTTAGCCAAAGGTACTGTATTGCATAATTTTTCTCGTAGTTTTTTATTTGCTTCGGACTATAGTGTCACTATATTCTTCCTGATTTTTTTTCTATGTTTCTGGTTTGCGTGTCACCTTCCCTTACCCCCCCTGTCCTGGGAACAAAAAAAGCAGTAAATGATGACTAATACTATATATATATATATAATATATATATTATAATAATATATATATATATTATACATATATAGTATATAGTATATCTATATATTAATGTCCGTTGTAATAATTATACTATAAAGACAGTGATTACAATTTATAGAGAAAATTTTTTAATTTGTTGTTCATTTCTAACATCAAAGCAATATTCATCACTAGATGACGTCTAGCTTTCTGTTCCAAATATTAATATATGTTTGATTTATTTTGAAATAATCAGTAAATAGGCCCGCGGAAAGATTAACAGCATGGTGTGAGTCCCCAAAAACTTGGACCCCCATTACCTCGAAAATAATTCGGGGATTATCTGTTGAACAGTACGCTTTACAAGGTAAATGACCTTATGACCAATTCCATCACAAACAGATACGTAAAAAGTAGTGGGGATGAAAATTGGTTAGATATGTTCTTAATGCCCCAAAAAAGCTCAAACAAAAATGGGTATGTGCGCGATTGGTTAGGGGGTTCGCACAGTCCTAAAGTTTAGCCATGGACCATTGGACCAACTTGATCTGAGAAGTGGTACATACCACTTGCTTTTTCAAAATAAAATTTTGACCCACCCTATCGTACCCACCGCATGAAGACCAAGGAAGCTACTCCGATCGCTTCAAGTGCGCACCCTACCTCTTTTCAATCGTATATATATTATATAAATATACTATATATATAGTATAGTATATATAATACTATACTAATTTTCTGATATATAGTACTATATATAGTATATATTTATCTATATATATATATATATAAATATTATATATATATAATTTATTCTTTCAGCAAACACATTCCTATAGAAATTCATAGATTAAAACCTAGAAGGTATGAAAACTGGCTAATATTTGCTCCAAACTTTGATGTTGTGTGACGTTTCTCCTTTGTTCGCTCACTCATGGCAACTTTGAATTCTTGCGTTTTCGCCACTAAGTGACCGTGTCAAATTGGTAACAGCTGTCAACAATCAGAATAATACAATACTCCTGTCCTTGTTGAATGGTAGTGCGTGTGCCGCTTGCTGTGTCGTGTATATATATATATATCAAATAGCTTATATAATAATATTATATAATATTGATTATATATTATATATATACTATACTATATAATAATATTAATATATATATATATATAAATATATAATATATACTATATAATAGATATGTTGTATATATTAGTATCTATCTATATTATATGGTATATATATAATATATTAATATCTATATATATAGTATTATTAACTATATAATATATAATATATAATTATATATATATTACTATATATTAATATCATATTATATATATATATTACTAATATATCTTATTACTTATATAAACATTCTATAAATATCTAGAGCTGTTTGTAAAAATATTTTCTTATTAATAGTGCAATATATAGAATGGTTAAAAAATAATGTATGATCATCTCTTCATTTCATATCTTTCTCCTCTGCCTAGGTGTGTGAACATGTATGAAGTGGAGTCGTATGTAGTGCGTTTTATAGTGCTTTTGTTATTGACTATTCTCTTTGCACGTTATTTTAGTCTTGAGGAGGGTTTAGGATAACTTTTTTTTTTCTGTTTAGAAACTGTTTAAATTTAAAAGGATATATAGTTATTCTCCATTTTAGTTTCAGCCTTTTTCTTCCTCAGAAATAACAATTATTATTAATAAAACTTTATGATGACAGTTATTTTAAATATGGTTTTAAACTTAGTAAGTTGGTTTCCCTTCTTATGGAATGTATTGCCACTTACTATGTCCAATTTTAGTTTTTAAAGTCTTTCAAAATTTTTCTTTTGGATGAAATTAATTTCATTGAAATCTAACTATAATTTGTTATATTAAAAAGTATTTTATAGAAAAAATTATATTTTACAAACTAACTTCTTATAGAAGTATATTTGAAAGCAACCGAGGTAAATCTAACCATCAACAGCTTTACGATGGTTCCTATCCAAGATCTAACCTATTTTACTGGACCTTTTTAATAAAAAAAAAATATCAAAAATCAGAATTCTGGTAGAACTGCTTCTGTGCAAACAGCACTAATTACCAAACTTACGACAAAAGAAAGTAATGATAATTACTTTAAAATAACTATTGTCACTTTTAATTTTGCCAAAATGGCTCAGTGAGGTTCGTATTCCTCGTAGGAGTCTTAAAGCTATATAGTAATTTAAAATTAACAGCGCATTTGATACAGTGTTTAAAGATTAATATAATAATTGAGAATTCTGAAACGCATTCATATTAATTTTTCTTCGTAAAGAGAAAGGCTCAAAGCGTGTCTTCGTAGTTGGTCACTCCCACATCTGCGAAAAAGCGGACTGCCACTCGAAAATTTACCACATATTGAGGGAAATTGGTTACATCAGATCCAGTAACAAGTATTAGTATCTGAGTAATTCTTTAGCATTTGAACAGTTGTCATCGTTAGATCACTTTCCCCTAATACAATGATATAGTCGAATAAGAACATTTGTGAAGTTGGTGTAATCCATTTCAGAATGCAGTGTTCGGATTTGAAACACCAAGAACTACCATAAGTATAAATCAAATTGCTCGGATCATTTCTTACCAGAAATTGCCTTAAAAATACCCTTACTGCAAAGATCCCTTTGGTTTGACCCTAAAATTGCGCCAAAGTAAGACTAACGAATTTATTTCAAATCCTCCCGTGACTGAACGATCACGATTAACAGTAGAAGAACGTATGACATAAGTGACCAAGAAAGCCCCCATACCCTTGGGTGCGGGCCCGTCGCATGCAGTGTCATCTTAGGCTTCACACCGCCGACACCTCCCACACTCATACTGGCGTTCCTTCCTCTAGTCGGGTTAACTTGGCGTCAAGCTCGACACCATGCCCTCCTTAATCAAACATGCGATTTTTCGATACCATAATTAACATACCTATAATTCTAGCGAGAGCCCCAAATTTCCCTCCCAGAAATTGCTTCTCTGGAGCCGTCGACTCATGCGCTTAGTTGTCATGATGTTCCGCTCACTACCAACGTTTTTATCGCTTTCCCGAACCACCGTGATCGCTCTTCCTTAGATACTAGCGTCCTCGTCCTGTGTACCAAATCCACAGCATCCCTTTCCCAGAGATAACTTCTCTCATTCTGCTGCTACTAATAGCTATATCCTTATTTCTCCTCTACCCTCTCGCTTTAGTTCACTTCCCCGTCCATCCACCTCACCGCGCGTCCTTTACCACACAGTCATCCAATCACTCACATGCTGGATCTCCATGCTCCTCTCTTCTTCCAGCATCAGTGTTGTTAATTTTCTTCCACCGTATGGCCTCACCTGATATATTCTCCCCGATGCTTTAACGTTTGCAAGCTTTGGAGGGTGACCCGCCATTTCCAATGAAGTTTCACCCCGAATGCCATATAGGGCCTAAAAGTCATGCCCCGTTGCCCCGTGAATTACCAGAAAAAGGAACATAGTCGAGGTAATAGAGACCAAAACCTCCCCATAACCTCTGAGATCCGCAATACGCGATACCCGTACCATAACCTGATATAGTCGACCATCGCATCGACAGACCCAGCAGCGCAAATGTGCAGCGAGCGAAGCTTATGATATACCGCGGATGTCTCCTGGAAGATCTAACTTCCATTGCCTCGTTTATGCGTATCATCCCGTTCCGTCGGCTGTGTGATATTCATGCCGCTCTCCGCTACGAGCATCACGAGCCCTCCCTCCGAAGTTAGCTTTACAAACATGTTAGGTGTATATACCACGTCTATCCGTCGTTAGCCGGCGCCGTATGCTACGCCTGGGAATCCATCAATAAGATACGATCACGCCCCCCTCTCGTGCGTCCGACCGACGCCGAGACGAGCCATCAGCGGACGGCGGGCAGAGGATAGACTACCAAAAGCAGTGTCGCGCGACCTAACGCCCACTCGTTCTCATGCCCAAGCCTGCCCTCCAGCAACAACATGCCCGAGGTGTGCGGTCCCCTGGGTACCCCCTGCTAGCCAACCCCTCAACCCGTGGCGGGTCATAGCCTAGGAACCTTGACATAGGCCAATTGTTTTCTCTGCCAGGGCCGATCCCAAGCGCTCGTAGCAGCAGCGCATTGACGCAACTCGTCAAACTTGAAGATATCACAATCACGCAACGTCATCTCTGATTTTGTGCGGTTGACACACGACGGAGCGGCCTACACCACTAATCGCCCTAAAAGGTTCAGGCATCGACCAGGGTGAGTTTGTCTCCGTAGAAGACCACTGTTTGTCTGCCGATGGTACCAGCTGCGCACTGCTCTCTTACTCAGCTCCAGCGCAGCTGCGTCAATAAAGGAGCCTGTACATCTCCATGACGAGTCGAGGAGTGACGACGACCTCTAAGCGCTCGGGATGATACTTTCTTAAGCCCACCGGAACTGTTCTTTGACGGACGACTGCCACCTTCACTAAGGGTATTACATAATACCCATACGAATTGTATTAGTCCATTGGACAAACCTACATGGTTGTGCCGATCGCGCGCAGATCAATTATCAACCCGTCTCGCGAAGGTGACAAATTGGAAGAAACAACGCTAGCAACCAGCTGAACAGTCTAGAACGCCAGACCCGGAAATGTGCCAGGGCTCTGTACCAGGAGGTTCGTAATCGAGGGACCTTCAACCGCACATCTGAACGAAATAATCTGCTACGTCTTGTGGTTCTCAGCGTCGGCGGTTCGCACCCAGCCTAATGGCGAATAAGTGCGTAACCGTGTGGACTACGCACCCAATTTCACACCGGTGGATCGACATCGGTGGTCCAACACCATGGCCACCTGAATCTGTTTGCCTAGCTAATGTGTGGGACTTATTTATGAGATGCATCTAAAGCTGTTTGATGGCTTCGATCCGGGGGGGGGGGCTCGTTTCCCGGGAGGGTGGCGTGCTGCATGTGGGTGTGGGACGCGGCTTCGCGAGCTTGGCGTGGTTGGGGGGCGGGGGTGCGAGAGGAGGTGGTCGTGGGGGGGGGGTGGGGGGGGGGGCGAGGGGGCGGGGGGCTGGGGGGAGTGTGGCCGGGGCGTTGGTAGTGTCGTTGGGGGTGGCATGCCCTGCTTCCGGAGTGGTGCAGTGTGTAGCGTGGGAGCGTGAGAGTGAGGTGTCAGGAGGGTGTTGTGTGTTGTGGGGGTTGGGGGTGGGTTTTGGGGGGGGTGGGGAGGGGGGTTGGGGGGGGGGGGGGGGGGGGGGGGTGGCCTGTGGTGTGTGCGTGGTGTGTGCAGATTGTTAAAAGATGTCTGCTGGGTGTGAGCGGGGTGATGTGTGTGGTGTGTGGTAGGAGACGAGTGCGAGAGAGTCGTGGTGGGAGTGCGAGAGGCGCGCGTGTGGGGGAGCCTGTGTCGTGGGAGAGTGGGGTCCAGCGAGAGGTGCGTGTGTGCGGATTGCGTTACGAGCGTGTAAGGCAGGCGCGGTGACGGTTTGCTGGGTTGCGGGGGGGGTGGCGGCGAACAAAGGCCTTCGTCTGTGGCTCCAGATTTGTTCTCAGTTTCACCCTCTAGTGTCACACTTCGACAGCTGATTTATTTGCAACGCTCTTAAATTACTTTTCCTTATTACTTTCCTTACCTTAACTTCTCACTCTTAATTCTTCAACTACCACTCCTTCCTTACGTGCCTTCCTGCTACAATCCAATCCCCCAACTTTCATCTTTCATAAAAAACACAACATAGTGCTCGATCTCCATTCCCAGACCCTCACACCTGATTCACATCCATCACTTCTACAACATCTTATCACCAACACCAATATCAATCATCCACTTATCATTCGATACCATCAGCTACTTGATATGCAACCGTCACTAGTATTTACGTGATACTCACACCACCTCCTTTCGTCACAGAAAATTGATCCACCTTGACGGACCATTTCTCTTTTCTCCCGTCACCAAAATTTTAGCCTGGTATACCAAGTCCCTTTCTCTGATCACCCTACTCCAACTTTTAGATCGCCCCAACACATCAATCGTGAGAGTTTTACTCGTTCATCCAACAACTCATTCAGATTCTATCCAAGAAAGTTCGCACTCCTCCTCCAACATCTCCCTCATAATTGGGGACCATAATTTAATTACAAAAAAAAAAAAGCCAAATACAAAAACCTGTGGAATACATAAATTCTAAATCTATTTGTAGTTTGGAGTACTTACACAACATTATACACCATAGGTCCAAATGTCTGCTAATGTGTCCACTCAGCAAAATTGCAAGTCCTTCTCTTCCCCTCCTCTGCATTCCTACTCCACACTCAGCACCCAACACATTTCAACCGACAATTCAACCCTCAATTCACCGTTTACCTTTCATCTTCTTGTTTGAACTAGTCAAGAGCAAAATGAAGATTTAACCTTTCTATATAAAATCCATCACCCCTCTCCTTTTCTCCCTAACATTTACTTCCTCGACCAATCCATGTGACCCAAAACGACTTCGCAATTTCGTACCGAAGATGTCTATGGGGGTCGCTACCGTGCATCGTGACCAATAATTCCGGCTACAATAGCATATCCTAGCCCAAGGATTAGTTGTAGGTCGGGCAGCTAACCCCCAATCTTACAGCGTCCTTTAGTCGTCTCTCTACGACATGCTCTGAATCAATACGCATCTTGGGCCAATGTTTTTCTCTCCTCCCACACACAGGAAATATAAGGCAACTTCTGTAGCGTGTTGTCTTGAAGGGCGTGTCGCTATTCATGAGAACGCATAATAATGGCTAAAGTGCTCAACCGTATGGCACAGGAATGTACATGGAACATGCCCTATAACGACCACCATAAGCCTTAATGGGACCGGTTACTTTCTATCGCTTAGCAGTGCACATTATCATATAAATAATATCTACTATTACTATATATATAAACTATATATATACTTTATATATTATCGAATATATTATATACTACTATAAATAAAATCATATTACAATAATCATAACTATAATACTAACTATATATATTATTACCCACTTCATATCAGCAGTTATGCCTTAAACCATGCTCCATTGCATGCCTCGCTACTTATAGTGGATGTTTGCACCCCACACCAGTCTTGGTGATCCAAAGGGGCAGGCGCGATGATCATAATACTATATATATATAATATATATTATAACTACTATATACATATATAGAATATAATATCAAATATATTTATTTATATTATAAATATTACATTACTATAGTATATATATATAATATATTACTTATTATAATATAATATATATACTATATAGTATATCTTATATTAATATATATGTATATTATATATATATCTTATATACTTATATATATATATATATAGTAGTAATATACATAGTATATATATTATAATTATATATACTATCTACTAGCTCATACCGCATAGTATAATATATATATATATATATATAATACTATATATTAGGCCAAGAGGCGTTTTTATAAAGGACTTGGACTTCAAAACCCTCTCTATTTTGTGGATATGTGGGCGACGATTGTTTTCGTATGTTAGAGAACGAGAACACGGCAAGCTATACTTTTTGAAACAGTACATTGAACCAACAAAAATGACCGAACATCCGATTTACAGAAAGAGGAGAGACAGCTGGGATGGACATCTGTCTACATTCTTGATGACTGTCGCAGAGAAGGAGAGAGCACATTTCATACATCATACGGAAACCCCCCTCAAGATCATTGTGGGAAAACTAGGTTTTTCAGCTTATATCCCTCTTGGATATAAAGCACGGGCAGGAAGCTATTGTGATATAATAGAGCATAACAAAATTTTGCTTCTCCCTTCTCTGCACATTAACATCCAGAACATGGTAACATTCCATCCACTTCCTCTCTTTTGTAAATGGATTGTTCGGATTGTTGTTGTTCAAATCAGCTTTCGCTTAATGTTTTGTTATCTCGTTTCTCTAACGCAGCAATCAAAACAATCGTCCACATACATCAAATAGAGAAGAGGTTTGAAGTCCAAGTCCTTTATTAATACATCCCCTATGGACGTATAATATATATATACTATATATATATATATATATAATAATATATATTATTTATTATATATATATAATATATATATATAATATATATACTATATATCTACTATATATATTATACTATATTAAATATTATTATATATTATTATTATATATTTTATATAATCATATATATAATATTATATATATACTATATATATATATATATAATATATTGATAATATATTGCCACATTAATATGTATATTATATATATAATTATACTATATTATATATATTATATATGATATATATTTTTTTTATATATTATATATATATATATATATACTATATATATATACTATAATATTAATATATATATAGCTCCAAGGAGTTTATTATAACAAGGAGCTGATGGACTTCACAACCTCTTCTCCTATTGTGAATATGTGGACGACTATGCTCTTTGTCATTGTTTACTGAGAACTGAGAACAACGCAAGCTTATTTTTGACATTTGACAACAACACATACCGAAACATCCGAATTTACAAATAAGAGGAGAAGGTGCGATCGAAATGTTTTACCCATTTCTTTGAATCGTATCTGGTGCAGAGAAGAGGAGAGCCAAATCTGCATAGCATCAAATATACCGCGAACCCACCTCAACATCATTGGGAACTACTTAAGTTATTTCAGCTATATCCCCTATGGATATAAACGCGCTGGGATCTACTGTAGAATAGAATAGATAGAGCATACAAAATTTGCTCCAGTTGGCTATCCTTTCATAAAGAACATTGAACTTTTAGAACTTTCTTTACAATTAAATCTGTTCCCTTTAGGACTACTTTTCTGAACTGCAGACATGTGTGGGCCTCTTACTTGACTAATTTATTCCCTGAATCCAAAAATCCCATCCGTACGATGTAACCAAAAAGAAAAAATCTTCTACTTTAAACAGCTTACCTCACCCTGGGCATTCCCGTCTCTACAACCTCGGCTCAGGTTATTTGAGAGTTTTTAACACCGATCTTTTCCCCAATGGAACTTCAGGATTTGTTTGTGTTAATGCTCAGTATAGGCTCGTATTTCAGCTCCAAGGAGATGCTCCCTGCCTTGCTTAACTCCTGCATTTGTGTATTAAATATTTGAAGACCCAAATGGCCAACATGCTACGTAGGTGCAACCATCCTACAATTAATGATCAGGATATCTAAGCACAGAGGTTTCTCTTTTCGCACAGGTCGACCCTTATCCAAAATTCGCCGAATATCTCGCCACATAAGAGAGGAGACAGCCTATTTCACAGGACCACCAATCTCTCATACACATAACTTCTTCGCGATACTTTCAAATCATTTCGATCAGAGAACGGACGCGAGGGATCTTTAGACGTCCCTTATCATCAAGAAACTATCACAACCCAATCTCTAACATATATAAATAGCTTCAATTAAAGCGTTTTCATTGCATGACATTGTTATATATAATATATTAGCTATATCATACATATATATATATATATATATATTATATAATATATTATATATACTATATATATAATATATATATATATATACTATAATATATATCTATATAATAATATTATAATTATATAATATATATCAGTAACAAATTTAGAAAATGCTAACAAACCGCTCAAAGTTCGGTAAAATTGTTAAGAGACACACATGCAACTCCCCTTATGGGTTTCAATCCCGCACCCTGCGTAGATATGCCAAGCGTGTAACGCACTAGACACCAGAGAGCTAAAAAGAAATCTAACCTTTCTCTGCGAAAGGATTACTTATCTTCCCAAGAATAAGGCTTGCCAATCTTGACAGATCTGCACCTCTGAGCAAGATCCTCCCCGCCCCCACGCGGTCAGGGTCACACCAGGTGGCTTAATCGGGAAGTTAACAAGGTATTAAGTAACAATAAACTGCTAACAAAACGCTACACGTCGCAAAATGTAAGAACATATTAAACTCCCACTTATATGGTTCGACGCACCCTCGCAGTGAGTTGCCAAGCGTGTTAAATAACCACAGAGTAAAAACTCTACATTTTATCCTCTGAAATTACTATCTTCCCGAAGATGATAAGGCAAGTCAATCCTTGACAGTTCGAACCCCTCCGGAGATCTCCCCGCCCACTCGGTCACAGGGTCACACGGGTTGCTACTCGGAGTCTAACGGTATCAGTAAAACACAATTTTAGACTGCTAAACAACGCATCCAGTTCGTAATGGAAGAACAAATTAAACACATAATTGGGTTCGAACGCCGCACCCTCGCAGTAGTATGCCAAAGCTCTTTACCACTAGCGACAACGAGAGCGCTAAAAAGGAAATCTACATATCTTTCTTGAACGACGTTCATCATCTTCCAGTGATAACGCATACAATCTTGACATGACCTCGCAGGCAGATTCCCGCCCCCAGCGGTCCATCACACAGGTCTACTCGGCGCACAGAACGCCAGTAACAGGTGATCGAGTAAACGAAATTATAACCGCTAACAAACGCTCACAGTTACGCTAAAATGGTCAAGAAACAATTAAACTCCCCTTTTGGCTTTCGAACCCGCACCCTCGCAGTCTAGTATGCCAAGCGTGTTCACGACCAACGAGAGGTTAGAAAGAATCTCACCATGTTTCTCCTGAAAGATTACTATTTCCCAGAAGATAAGGCCAAGTCACTCTTGACCAGTGACCTCTGCAGATCCTCCCCGCCCCAACTCGCAGTCCAAAGGGTCACACCAGTGCTACTCGGCGGAATAACGGATCAAGTTTAAACTAAATTAGAATCGCAACAACAACGCTCAAGCTTGTAAAATGTAAGCGAAACATTCAATCTCCCCTTATTGGGTTTCGATATAACCCCACCAACCTCGCAGATTGATATTGCCAAGCGTCGTTACCACTAGAACCACAGAGGCTAAAAGGAAATTACCATTGTTTCCTCTGAAAATTACTATCCTTCCCCAGAGATAGCAAGTCACTTTGACAAGTACCTCTGCAATTCCCCGCCCCCCACTCTGGCGTCAGGTCCACCCACAGGGCTAACCGGAGAGAACGATCACGTAACCAGAATTTAGAACTTGCTAACACGCTCCACAGTTCGTAAAAATTGTGAAGAACAATTAAACTCCCTTATTGGGTTTCGAACCCGCGCCCTCGCGAAAGTTATGCCAAGCGTGTTACCACTAGACCAACGAAGAGTAAAAGGAAATCTACCTTTTTTCTCCTGAACGATTACTATCTCCCAGAAGAATAAGGACAGTCAATCTTGACCAATGACCTCTTGGCAGACTCTCCCCCCCCACCGCGGGTCCAAGGGAGTCACCACAGGGTTGCGGGCTCGAAACCCAGCAATTTATAATATAATCATATATTATATCACTTACTATAATTATTTCATAATATTATTTATATATATATACTATATTATTATATATAATTTATACTATATATATATACGCTAGTATCGCTTGTACCGCCGCTATGTCAAAAATCTCTCCCCCCACTCACTTCGCCACAAACCTCACCAAACCTTCGTCCTCTCCCCTCTCCTCTCTCTCCCCCCCCCTACTATCAAACCCCCCCCCCCCCCCCCTTTTTCATATGTTATGAATATTTTTGAACTTTAATTTTAGATGACTTTTGAGACTTTTTGATAGTCCATTGTTTTTTATTTACATCGAGTGGTGCTGCTTATGTTATCGTAAAATAAAAGTGCACATTGCGAAGGGATTGTTACCTCTCACTTGGATAGCTAGGAAGCAATCGACTCTATAAGAAGAAATTTATCATAAGTAAGTTACTGGCTCATCCTTAGAATACCTAAGATATACAACATCTGTATTTCGATCTGGAAGACTCGCAGTTTTTCCACAAGGAGGAAATTGCTACCTTGCACTTTAAGGTTAGTGTCACTTTTTCCTTGCATTTCGAGGGTGGTTTATTTGATATACTAATTATTTAAAAAGATTGTTTTTTTTTTTGTTGTTGTTTAAGATTACACTTCTACCAAATATAAAATCTCGGGTCTAATAAATATAGGTTTGAGTTTGCAATACTATAATCACCAAAAATTTTACATTTATCCGTAATCTATATATTAAGAGCTAGAAATTAGAATATGGAAATTGTACATATATATGTTGAGGTCGCAACTTGTCATTGCAAATTATCGATATTGTAACTTTAAGGTTACGCATTAGTTTTTATTGATCTTAAATACGGGACGCACTCACTGCGCATATATATATATTATATAATCTATATCAATTATTTATATTAATTTTATATATATAATTATATATTATCTATATTACGTTAAGCTATTATCCTGAAAACACATGAAGATAAAATATAAAAGTGTTATAGATTTATTTTATAATTAAATGCAGAAAAGATATATATGTAAACATATATAAAAAAATTATAAACAATTAAATATTTTACTATATACTATATATATATACATACGATCTTAATATATTTAATATATATATTATATATATATTTTATATATGAGGACACGCGGAGAAACTGTACTGTTAGTAACGAGTTAACAGTTTGGTGGTTTTTATTTACGCGTTTCTCGCTCATCTCTCTCTCTCGCTATATAATATTTATATGCAATCGACGTATGATTTTATCATATAAATTAAGTAGATTGGGGCAATGCTCAGCCTTACGACTATCCATCTTAGTGACCTGAACGAATAATGGAACCACCCATCTTCTTCACTGATCATTATTGCTATAATTTATATTGTTATGTCATTTCTTATTTTTTTTTTTTATTTTAAATTTTGATATGTAACTATATATATTATATAGTATATTAATAATATATATATATTATAAAGATATATATTATTATATATTATATATATTTTATATATATAATATATATATAGATATATATATTATATTATTATATATATTTATATATATTATATATATATTCTATATATATATATATTATATATTATTATATATATATATAATAATATATTTATATATATATATAATAATATAAATATATATATATATGATAGATGGTCAGATTTTTTATTGCTCCAGGTATGTAGCTGAGCAACCCCGCAGATCCTACAGGTAAAATCATTTTTGAAGTATTAATTTGTTCTACTGTATGATTGCCGTTCTCTCAGCTACATAACTGGGAGCATTAAAATCTGACCATTACATGCACACATGCAAAGACATTTAATAACTGCCAAAAAACACGTATAAAGACCTAATTATAAACAGATAACGTCTTTCATGACCTAGCTTAAGTTAAAATAGTTGTCAAAAGTTTCATAGAAATAATTTACGAAAAAATATTATTGCCTTGCCGTATTTAGGATTGAGCCTATTCTATTATTGATTTTTTATGTTTATTATTATTATATTTACTATTTTATTTTAAATATTATGATTTTTCAAGTAATACTTTGATTACTTTTTTTTAATGAATATTTAAAATTGTAAGCAATAAATGTTAGCCAAGTCTGATTTTTTTCAAAAGAAATCGAAAATATTTTCAAATTATTGCGTACGATTTCACGGGAAACTTCGCATTAAAAACTCGCTCAAACTACGTTCTTTTAAGCAACAGTACAGCTTGTACAAATTTTCAATACATTTTTTTTTTTAGGGTATATGTCAAATTTAAAAATAGATCTACATAAATATAATGCATATCTATTGTATTTATGTAATATATTATATATATATATATTAATATATATATATATTATAATATATATATAATATATATATATATATATATATATTATATATATTATATATATATATATATAAACTATAATGCATAGTCATTGTTTTTTTAATTTATTATCTACTTATATTTGACTATTTTTTGATATATATTTCAATATATGATGTTCTATATACTATATACTATATATCACTATATACATTTTCATATATACTAATATTTTCTATAATCTGAGGGCTCATTTAAACTTAAAGGAGATCAACAGAAATTTCAGAGAATGTATTTTTTTTTCTTTTTAAATGCAGGTTTAGTAAAATTTTTATATAGGTACTGTCATCGAAATAATTTGTTAATTAACATGCTTTCCGTCTCAAGAACGACGAGTTTTTTTCACTTGTCCAAATCAGTTCATAGCGAATCTCTTTCTGTTGGACCTTAGGTTCCTGGTTAAGACAAAGAAGAAATTTCAACCATTTTTCAGGATATGTAGAATATGGCACATTTTAGCTTGAAATTGCGAAATGATTTGACCCCACAACACCCGGAGATGTTATATTCTGTGAATTCAATTGTTCCACATTCTGCGGTCACATACTGTTTACGAACCATATTCGTCATAAAGTGCAAGTCTTCGTCTATTGTAAAGGTAGGGATGAGTTCGAGAATAAATTAAGAGTTTCTTTCTTGCTACTCCCTCCCCAGCATTCTCTTTGTGTTACCAAGTTTAAAATCTGTCTCAAGTTTTTAAGTGGATTTTGACCATTTAATAAATAATCAAAGGCAGTATTGGTAAATGTATGAACGATTTACGTTTAAATTTTGCCAATTCCTTGATTCCAGGCTTCTGCTACCAATTTTTGCAAAGAAGTCGTTGTTACAGCTATGAGGAATAAGCAGTCTTCGCTCTTAGAGCACTATTTTTTGTGACTCACTTTATGCTGACATTCATTCGAAAACATTGCTAATTTGTATCCCCTTCATGTTTTCATAGTCTATGTTGAAAGTGACGCTTGACTGTGGAAATAGTACAAGCCATGCTTCAGATAAAAGGATTTTCAAAAATGAGTTTATCACAAAAGGGCATTTTTCTTGTGACTCAAAAAAATGATTAAGGGGCATACATTGTCAGAAGACGTTCAACCGCAGGGAGTAGAGCAGCCATCTCTTCTGGATTTGTTTCCTTATTGCTTGATTCTTGCATTCCAAATTCACAAATTCTTTAAGTTTTCACTTCTTATGTGTTTATAGAAATGAGGATAATTTTTGCAAACAATGCCTTCAATATCAATAGGAAGAGCATCAGCAGCTGTCTGAATAATGTTGTGAATGATATGAGCAGAACTCTATTCCAACTAAACCATGTCCAAGTCCTCCTTGAGTTTTGTAAAATCATATATTCTTCTCTAATAGAAATCCAAAATGCAATCAGTTTATCTGCCAGAGAGCTATTGTTTTTTTTTTGCATCATATTTTAAGCATTCCTTAAAAATGCAGAGATTGTGTTAGATGTTTCCGAGGGCAATGATTTTACTCTAAAAGTTTCATTCTGAATCCCGTTAACAGTTGGAAATATCTAAACAGTACTGGGATATTTTTATGGTCCTTGTGATTTGAAGCCGTCCTGTCTAATCGAAATTAAAATGCTTCTCGGAATATCATCTGCTATGCGGATATAGCTCATTTGGAGTAAGACATTTAAATACAATCTGCTCGTTTTGTACGGACCATGTAACTTGGGTCAAAAAATTTGATTATTTGAGAAGCAATCCATAGATTGAAGATTGATATGTTGAGGTCAATTTGACGGCTCCTTCAGCCGCGGCTATTTTAAGTTCTTTGTCACCAAAAATGTCATTTCTGAAAACGGTGTTGAGTGTTGAACTTGATGCAACTGGCACGCAAAGCCAGTTTTATGTTTTGTCAGTATTTAAATGTTGTGTCAATATCTGTTCTCCTCCACTCGACATGAGATTAAGCTGGAAGAACTAGTTGCAGACGAACACATGATTCCGTAATGTTCTTTTATATCATGGCTATTCTTTCCTCAACGGTCTCTATTCGAAACACATTTTCTTGCCTTTGGGCCTTATTCAAATTAATTTTAACTTATCACAGGCCTTAAATTTAATAAAATTAGCTTTGAATCTATTTCTATCACTATACTATATATATTATATATATATATTTATATATATATATACTTTATATATGACTTATTATATATATTATATATATGTATTGTGATATAAGGGCTCCGACCCGTGAGTGCTAGAGAAATTTATTTTTAGTGTATAAGAAAATTTTTTGTAAAGTAAGAAATTTTTAAAATATGTTGCATTATACATAAATTTAATATTTCGCTCACCTGTCACGGGTAAGGTTAAGGGGTTCGGGGCGCAATCCTCATAGAAATACCTTCTGTCATGCATTTGCATACTATTATATAGATATTATTTTATATACTATATATATATATTATTATATTATATATATATAATGTATATAATATAGTATATATAATATATATATATATATATATATATATATATCATTTATTATATATATATAAATATTATATCTATTCTATGGCAGATATGGATATTTCTCACCCGTGAGTACTGCATAATAATATATTTTTTAATGTTATACAAATAAATTTCTGTAAAATAAAATTTTAAAATCATATAAATAAAATCCGTTTACAAAAATGCGGAATTTTATCTAATCAAACTTAAATATAAACAATTAAAGAACTAACAATTCGCAAAATATGTTCTCTCACATACGATTTGTCAAATAAAATTCATAAAAAAAAACAATTTGAAAAGTGCTTTTGTTAACTTTAGTCGATATTTTAATGCAACGATCTTTAATTGATCCCTTTTTGTTTGCATTTGAACATAGGCAAGTTCACGTAAAATGGCCTGGGTTTCGCTTTACTAAACGGAATCTACTCATATTCAAACAGTGTGGTGAAGTCTCCGAGAGCTTTCATGAACTTTCTTTGAAAGAAAAAACCTACAAGCAAAAAGAAAGTATATGTCAAGATATGAATATAACTAAAAGATCCAGGAGTCATCTTTTGCCACAATTACAATATATTATTATATATATAATATATATTAAATATATTTATATTATATATTATATATATATATATATATATATATTATATAATATATATATATAATATATTTTATTAACTTCCCCGCGATAACCCTATATACACAATATAGTATATTTTATTAGTGTTCACCGTACCAATTTGAGCGCTACGAATTCCAATACTCGCATTCTTTCATTGCGATACCATACCTGACCAAATTTTGCCGATACTACCATACTTTTTTCCTCTATGCCTTTTACTATTATTTCTAATTATTTATATAATATACAATATATAGTATATATTATATAATATATTATATATACTATAATATTGTGATGCACGATCCGTCCACCTTAGCATCCGCCATATAAAGATCCGCTCTGCATCCGCGCTTTTCTATGCGGATGTTGCATGGATAGGTCTTAGAATAGATATTTATTAAAAATACTTAGAGGAACTCCACGCAAATTTAAATGAGAGACAGGGGACTCGACTCACTGGTATGATGCTCATTGATCTCACATCTGAGTTCATAATAATTTGGTCACAGTACATAAACTTATTGATGCCAAAATTCGCGCCTCTCAGGCTTCTGTCCCACTGTTACTCTACTCAACATAGGAGAATTGTTGACCATCTTCAATGAATAATGCATGACCGTTTAAAAAAATGAAAGATTAAAACTAGAGCTAAAAATACCTTTCAAATTCTGTGGAATTAATGACTTATACTATTCGCACTTACTTACCTCCCCTATATAAGGCAGTTTTTGTGTAAAACAATCATTGAAAAGTTTAATCTCACTTGTGTTGTTATTGACAGACATCAATCCGATAGTCTAAATCGCCACCATTAAAGGACATAAACATCGAGACAATATCTCTAGCAAGTAAATCAATGCTTCCCTGGTAAGAATTTCTACAGACAGTGCAATGAGAACACAGCTTCCAAAGATGTAGCAGATATTGATTGAACTATCCACAGAAAAACGACTGATAACTCAGCTTTTGGTGGAAGTAAGCAAACCTGTTTACCACGCTTAAGTAAATTGCAAGGATATTTGGCCTGTCCTCAATAGTGTTCCAAGTGAGGAGAGTATTTGCATGCTGGGACTATATGCATGAACAGAAACAGACTTGCTCAGCAGAAAGGCAGAAATGATGTTTCGAAGAAGCACCTCTTCTATATCTCATTTCATACTAGTGCAGAAAAGTACAAATCACTTTGTAAAATCTCTTTCATTAAGGTCGGAGGATGGGGAGAGGTGGTGAGTTGCATTTGAGTTGGGTCCCGTCTCGCACCCTGGTAACAATTAGATTAATAGATTGTGGCTAAAACTTAATATATATATATATATATTTCTCTATATAATATATATATATATTATATAATATTATATATTTATACTTTTATATATATAATATATATATATCAGACTCCGCATCACGCATCCGATTGATGTTAAAATCCAAACATTTCGAAAAAAGTGAATCTTGACTGAATCACTAATCTATTATATATAATAATATATATATACTATATATTTATATATATATATATTATAATATATTATTATATTTTATATTATATTATATAATATATTATATATATTATTTTCTATATATGTTAAATAAATAATTATAACTTTGTTAACAATAATTACAGACCTATTCATAACTCTATATAGTTAACTTTATATATATATATATATAATTACTATATATTTAATATATTATAATCTATATATTATTATTAATATATCGCGCATGTATCGGAAAATCATACTGTCTTACACTCGGGCGTTGCAGGCGTAGCTGCCCAGCTTTAATTCATCCCGTTTGTTTAAAAAAGTGTAAATCATACTATATAATTATCACTAATATTATTCAATATATTTTATTAAATTTTTATATACATATAAAAATGTATTATATTATGCATGGTATGTAAGCCGTTTTCGTTTTTATTTCTGGGCTTACGAAACGTAAGAATGCTCGAGTTTGCGTTCGTTTTTTGTCCTACCGAAAATTTGTTTCTCTGCTTTACGTAAAATTTCCTCATTCTGCAAGGTTTCTATTTCCCTTGCTAGCCGAATTAAGCACGCTTCTTAACGAATGTAAACAACAGGATGCGGCTGTTAGCCGCTGAATTGCATTGATTGTTCATTCTATTATCTGTTTAATCTATTTCTTCCCAAAAGGTACTTCTTTTTCTTTCGGTGGGAATTAAAAATACAATGGCTTTTATTAAGAATTTCTGTAATATAAACCATGTATTTTTTTTATTTCTCTCATATTTATTATAAAAACTCTATCAAACTTGATTCAATTTTTAAAACAAAGTAGACTGCCGAAATCGCGGCGTTGAATGGAATTCGTGCAAACTGGTGGCTTTATTATCGAGTGTAGTCAATGCAAAATGAAACGGGTCTATTAAAGCAAAGGAAATATAAATTTTCATCGTAACGCTTCTTTATTACAATTACGATTAAAGGAATATATTAAGAATTGTCCAAGTAGTATTTGTGGGTTGATTTATATATCGCATCCACTGGACTATTTATTTGATTCTATTCTCCCTTTATCATAAAAAATTGCGGGTTCTAGTTGATTGGAGTTTTTCCATGAGCATACTTTCCGTAATTTTCATGCTTTAGCATTTATCATTAACGTTTTATTATGGTTTATCGATTTCTCCGATCACTTATCGCATCCTAATGCATACATGATGTTCCTGCTTCTGTTATAGTCGCTTCCTGCATTGGACGCCTTTCCAATTTCTTCCCTCTCTCAGATTAAACATGCACAAAACTTTTCAATGCCACAATTTCTTATATCTTTATATCACACAACTCATGATGTTTTCTTTCAAGATTAAAAAGCATCTCCATACTTCAGTCACAATCGTTCTACCAAATATAACTGATATCGACTGTTTTGATATGAGTCAACTTCCATAACTAAATGCTAACTCAAACATGGACATTTCCTTTTGAACTAATCTCTCTCTCTCACAGAGATTTAGCTCTCAGAGTCACTATGACATCCTAACTATGTTTTCAAATTCTCCATTTTCAAAGCTTTACGTGAGAACTTAAAAATTGTATGCTTTATATATACACATACATTACATCCATGGGATTTACTTTGCCTCTGCTGCCTGACTATTGCCTGATATTTGTACACCGCAACAAGTATTTTTTAGAGGTTTTTGTGTTTGAGCATTGGAATTAAGATGCCTGTGCTGAGCCGTGCGTTTTATAAACAATATTACAACATTGCACTTATTTGCCAAACTTCATAATTTGTGATATGAGTTTATCCTTGGAGGAATAGATTTGACAGTACTTCTATAACCAATATATAATCTTCCAAAAATGATGGCTGGTAGCATCACGCCTCATTTTTTGTTGGGCACCTTTTCGTAAAGTGGTAATTCTAGCGATACAGGAAATTAGAATTTATAGTTCGGAATTCCTTAAGTGTGGTAAGCATTTCTCGATTTGCGCTGTTTACCAACGACGAAATTCCGGATTTCTTTCGTTCCCAGCCAAATGCCAAACGAAAGCCATATTTAAATACAGAGTCGATAGATACGGATTATCGATAAATGCGTTATTTATATATATATATATTTTTTTATTATTATATATTTCTTATATTATTTAATATAATATAGTATTTTTATATATTATTATATTTATAAATTATATTTTATATTTTATTTATATAGTATTATTTTTTTATTATATATTTATTTATTTAGCATTAAGAGAATTCGATATCTAGCAGTTAGTGTTTCACATCGATCATTAAGAAATTTTTATCTTTGTCTTAGAAGGGCTGAACTCATATCATCCTTGCTTTTGTGATGTGTTGATAAGTTCAAAACCTTTCAACTACCATTTGCTTTAGCTACTTATGTTTATTATTTATTTTATTATTTTTATTATCATATATATATTTTATTTTTATACTTATTTTATATATTTTTACCGATATCAATTAGAGACGCAATGGTGGTATCGGTAAGGTTCGCAATTTTACCGATCGGATACCGTATCTCCTTCAATTCCCTCCGATACTCCCATCTCGTCCATACCCCGATAACTATGTATCGGCTCACGTTTGACTTTATTATATATTATATTTATATATAATTTAATTTATATAATCCCACACCTATAATATATATATTATATATTTTTTGATATTACTTTAATAAATCACTTGTGCAACAGAGCAATAAAAAGAGCTTTATTTTGTGTGGAAAGATTGTCGCTCGGTGTATTCTCTGCTCTGCTCCCGTTGTTTTTCCTTCCTTTATAACATTAATCACAAAGCACACTTCATGTGCGAATGTCTCCTTCTTATTTTCCTAGCCTTCTATATATACATTATACTTCT